>PVJA010045200.1:0-15773 GCA_004027025.1 Myocastor coypus
TGTGTGCTTGTTTGTGTATATATGGACCTGTAAGTGGACAGTCGGTGGTGGAACATAGCCAGTAGGGAGCTAGGCTAGAAGACATTTGCCAAGAGGAGTTGGGAGATGCAAGGCAGGTTCTATCTTCGTCCACATCTGTCTTGGAGTACCATTTGTCCTCTCTCAGCTTCAGGTACCCTCTCTGGACTTGGAAGGAAATGGACTCAATAACATTTGTGGGCTTGTGCAGGAGTGACACTGTTACTTGATCATTCCAAAAAAGTGTCTAGTGGGGGAGAGGTAGTAAGGCCTCCATCCAGATTTTGGTACCAGCTTTGTGCAAAATCAGCACTTCTGCAGCACCAGATCTGCCCAGAGAATCCCACTCACTGGCCCTGGGGCACTTACTCTCTTTGGAGCCATCCCAGGCAAGAAGCCAGTTACACTGAGAGCTCAGGGTGTGGGGGTGGGCGAAGGAAAGTGCAAGGTCAGCGAGATCTTCAAGAGCCCCAGCATGGACAGAGAAACCTGAGCCTGCTGGTTTCCTTACAGAAGAGTGCCAAGGAGGACGGAGTGCATGTGGTGAAGGGCAGGTCAAGGAGGCCTCTGGCTCAGTGAGGGCACACCTGACCCAGTGCTGGAGAAGCCATGAAAGAGCAGGGTTCTGGGAGGCAGGATCACCAGCTAAGGAAAGGACTGAGACAGCCAGCCTTGGAATGAGCCTGTCGACTGAGTCCATCTCCTCACCTGGGCTAAGAGTACTCACACGGTAGAGATGTTGGGAAGATTCAATTAGTTAATGTCCCTACAAAGCGCTTAGAACACTTGCTGGCATGTAGTGAGTAGTTCTGTTTTCTTTTGTTTGTGTTTCTGTTTTTAACTTCAGAAACTCCAATCCCCGAGCCTACCAGTGTGAGGAATATGAAATCACGCAGCTGGCACAACCCTTATATCCTAAGACTTATAGGAAATGAAAAAGTTCAAACTCCACTTGTCAAGGGGTCAGGGAGATAGCTCCGTGGCACAAGTGCCTGCCTGGCAAGTGTAAGGTTGTGAGTTTGAAGCCTTCCCCCCCCCACAAAAAATTACACTTGTCGCTTCCTTGCTTTGCTAAGAGAGAGAAGAGACTTCACTAACACTTGCCCATGGCGGCTCAGCTGGAGTTTTCTTTTTCCTCTGAGCTGACCCTCACATTTCCATTCTTGATGGGCATTCTCCAGTGCCTACGTTTGCCAGCCTGAGCCTGTGATCTTAGGCGGGATCCTGGCATGTGTCCTGGTGGCTGAGCCATGGCCCTGACGTTTGCCTGTTGGTCAGAGGTACTGTTTGATAGGTCATTTGGCTTCTCCCTCTTATGTCCCTGGAGGCTGTCTTTCCAGCTGGAAGGAACCTTGGAAGTCACTTGTCACCACCATCACCGGAATCCTGAGCACCCTTCTGCAGCTTTGCACCCTCTGACCCCTCTCCCAACTACCCTGCCCCTTACTCTCCTCCCTATCCAGGGGTTTAAGCCCCAGTTACTTAGACCACCCCCAAACACCTGTCCTACTGCCCTAGGGGCTGGTTTGTCTGGTTGAAAAACTTCCTTAGCCTGGTGATTAACGCCAAATGAGACAGTGGGGGACACAGAGTCATCAGTTCGTGCAGCTTTACAGCCTGCAGGCCCTTCCGCCCAGGACCACTCCAGCAGGCCAGCCACTTGCCCAATTTGGCCTTTTCAGTTTTTGCTCTGCTCAGAGTAGCCAGGAGTTACAAGCCCAAAAGCCCTGCCCCAGAGAGGGTAGAGCTTGATGACTTGAGCAGGCCTCTAGGCCTCCAGGGACCAAGCTGTGGGCAGCCATACCTTAGGGCCTGAGTTACTGGAGAAGCCCCCTCCTCCTCGCAGCACTGCCCCTCCCTCCCCTAGCTCTGGCTGAGCTATTCCCTAGTGCCTGGGCTAGACCTGTTTCCAATGATTCATGTCTATGCATTCCCACTTCGCCCCTGGGAGCCAGCTCTGCACTCTTAATAGATCTTATGGTTAAGAAGTTTTTTCCTGCTACTCAGCGTTAGTGCTTAAAGTGCAGTTACATTCTGAAAATTGACCATAAAATGACACCATGGGGTCCACATTTATCCTCCAGCCACAATTCCAGACCAGCTTGGTTCAGTTTTCACATTGAAAAATGGTTTGGGGGGCTTCAAACTCCACCCAGGCCTTAAATCTGCTTGGTGCTTCCCCCTCAATGGCCCCTCCTCCCTTGGGCTGGTGAGAGACAGGCCCTTGGCCCAGGGAGGGGCCTGCTGAGCCCAGCTCCACTGGATACTTTCTGCCCCAGCTGGTGGAAGTGCGGGTACCATAAGAGAGCGAGGGTATACAGATGAGGGCTCTGAGGACTTGAAGGAACCCCCTGCTGTGAGGGACCTGGCATTGGCACCCCCATCTAGTAAGATTCAGGAGAAGGAGCAAAGAGAGTGCCTTGCCAGCATGCTCAGGCTTCTGGTAGACAAGGCAGCAAAGGGGGGAGGTAGCTTCTGGGGGACCCTGGAGGCCCCTTACCCCTTCCTTTAGGCAAGGGCACATCTTGCAGTGCTACCTCTAAACTGTTTGGCCCGTCAGTTCAGTGCTAAAGGCTGGACTCGGACTCACCCTAGCCTTCAGGCCACCCCTAATGGGAGTCAGGCTAAAGAAGAAGCTCGTGATGTGAATGTGGGATTCCCAGGCCTCAGGGCTGGGCAGCAAGGTCCTTGACCGTAGCCAAGATGATTCCCTTTAGGAGGACCTGTGTGCCTGTTTACGGGAATGAAAGAGTCTGGTTATCTGGTTCCCAAGCCCAGAGCAAATTAGAAGCAGTAAATCACAAAGGGGGCAGAGGGGCTGCTGGAAGCAAGCACACTAGAAGTGTCAAGAAGTGAGAGCTGACAGCTCGACAGCAAGCAAACCAGCAAAACAGAATGCGTCCCAGCCAGGCACTGGTGCTAAAGATGCCCACAGGTCTAGGGCCACACCACACAGAGGAACCACCCTGAGAAGGTCACCACGGTACAGCTCCACAGTGATGGGCACTGCTGAGGGTGACCTCAGGCCCTAAAAAGGGGACAAAGTGAGCAATTCCTCTTGGGTGGGTGGCAAGTGTCCCGAGTCCCTTCTAAATGAGGGGCTGAGGAAGGAGGACTACCTGAGCCTCAGAATCCAAACCCAGCTCAGTCCATGTAGCAACATTTGGAGACTCTATCTTAGAATATAAAAATTTAAAAAGGGCTAGCACTGTACCTTGGTGGGAAGGGTTCGATCCCAGTGCCACAATAAAATAAAATAAAGAATTCTCTCTCTCTCTCTCTCTCTCTCTCTCTCTCTCTCTCTCTCTCTCTCTCTCTTTCTCTCTGTTTTGAAGGTGGGATTTCCCTTTGTTTCCCAGCTGGTCTCAAGTTTCTTATTTTTTGCCTCAAATTTCTGAGCTCAAGTAATCCTCCTCCCTCAGCCTCCCAAGTAGTGGAACTGTAGGAGTGCACTGGCACAGCTAGCCAACTTTTTTTTTTTGAATAGGTACTCAGGGGACAAAAACCACAGCATTCAAAGCAATTCCAGAGTGCCTCATTCCTCAGGCCCACAGAAAGCTGAAGTGGGCCAGTTTCCCTGCCCCCCACCAAGGGACCCATGCCTCTGGCTTTAGGGCCAGTTGGGAGCCAAAGCACAGCCCTACTACTTCCTTCCTAGGATGCTGGGCAAGGCACTGAACCGCTGCGAACCTCAGCTGTTACCTCTGTAACAGGGTGCTGAGAATACCTGCCTGGAGGGCCTAGGAGGAACTATAAGCAAACAAAGATTGTATGCCTGACCCCCACAAGGGCACTGTCCTTCCACTTGGGGCTCAGCTAGTGTGAGAGCCTTGGCACAGTCAGTCTGCCCCTACTCTCCCCATGGGAGGACCTCCGTTTTGGAGGGAAGTCATTATAGTTTGGGTAGGGCTGGCACATGCCAGAGGCTGGAGGGAGAGAAAGCCAGGACCTGGGAGTCATCCCAAGGGCCAGGCCCCAAGTGTGTGTGGGGAGCTTGGAAGCCCAGTTTGCCTCTGTCTCTGCATCCTGCCTACAGCCTCCCCTCTCTGAGTGTCTTTCCTTGCCCTGGTGCTGCCAGGCAAAGGTACATGGCACTCAAGCCAATAAGGGTAAAGACAAGCCCATTCTCAGGGTACCAGGTGCCAGCAAATGCCATGGGAAGAGCACCTTCCATACAAGCCAGGCTGGCCATATCAATGTGGATTAGGCCTACCCAGTGTGTGCAGGGAGATGGGCATGCCTGGCACCTGCTGGCCTGTGCACTGATATGTTATAGACATGGGGAGGAGGGTTGAACTTTTTTTTATTATTATGGCTGGCTCAGCCTGCCCTGGATGCGGGGCTGGCACAGCAAGTGGTGCCAGGGATCGAACCGCAGTCCCTGCCGCAGCCTAAGTTTTCCTAAGCAGGCACTTTAGACCACTGAGCCATCCCGCCTGGCCCCCCCTCCCCCCATGGTTGCACTTTTAACTTCCCCATCCTGTCTTTTTTTGTGCATGGCCAGCTCAGCCCTCCCTGGAGGTGGGGCTGGGGCTGCATGTGGTTCTGGGAATTGAATCACAGTTCCTGTGATTACCTAAGCTTGCTTAACCAGGTGCTTTAGATTGCTATCTCACTGACCCTGCCCTGCTGTGTGACTTCGATGAGCACCCTCATGTGCCACCTGGTAGAGCCTCAAAAGCCAAGAAGGCTTGTGTAGGCTGAGGGTGGGAGAGATGTACCCAATGCTATCTCATCCTAGAGACAAAGGAGACATTTGAGGGGTGGTGGAAAGAGCGCTGGTTCTTTTGTGTGCTTCTCAATTTCTTGAGATACGGTCTCACCATGGAGTCCAAGCTGGCCTGAGAAGTGCCATATACCCCAGGTGGCCTCTACATTCATGGTATTTCTGTGTTATCCTCTTTAGTACCAGGATTACAGGGATGTGCCACCACACCCTGTGAGCAAACTAGATTTATAATGAATGAAATCAAATCTATTCCTAACTTGTACAAGTGCCATCTTTTGAGTTTTGCTTCCTGTAAAGAGCATGGGATTTGAGGAGTCATGCATGGGTCCAGGTTCAAATTCCTACTTCACTATTTCATCTATGGCTCTGGGCAGGCCAGTTTTCTCTATCTGCCTGCCTGCCACCTGTCTGGTCTATGTCCATCTCTGTCTCTGTCTCTCTATGTCTCTATCTTTGTTTCTCTCTCTCTCTCTCTCTCTCTCTCTCTCTCTCTCTCTCTCTCTCTCTCTCTCTCTCTTATACTGAGAACTGAACTCAGGATCTTATGCTTACCAGGAAGGCACTTGTGCTGCTTAGCTATCTGTCCAGCCCCACTTTTCTTTCATAAGCCTCAGTTTCTTCTACATAGTTGGGCTGTTAAAGAGAACATGTAAAGGAAAGAACTTTGCCTGATGATGGGGTGTGGAACACCCCTGATAATATTGTATGACCACAGGGAGACTGCTGCCTTGAGTGACCCTCTCAAGAACTCCTTATAGGAGCACCTTGAAGCAGGTCATCTTCATTTGAAGAACATGAGCCACTAAAGTTCTGAGGGTATAACTGATTGCCATTATGTTCCATAGCTAGGAAACAGCAGAAGCAGGATTCAAACCCAGGCACCCAAAGATTTTTTTAACCAAATATGCCATGAGGATGACTTATGCAAATGGTGCAAAATATTTCATTAATGCTATATACTGCTGTGCATGCTATGCAGTGTGTGGGCAAATTATGTCACATACAGTCCTGAGACATGCTGGGCACAGAGCTGCGGGACACTTTGGGGTCCTGAGGGCTCGGACTGGGCCTCCCAGGCCTCCCACCTCCTGTGGACATCATCTGACCACTCCTGTTCCTTTGGTCTGTGTGTTAAAGAGGTTCTGGTCTGGGAGCTGCTGGAACCCAAGTCTGTGGGGAGTGGCTCAGTGCCCCTGAAGCTGCTGAAAAGAGGACATCAAAGAGGCAAAATGTAAATGAGGAGGCTCCCTCCTTTGACTTTGGAGTACATGGGCTATGTGATGCAGGTGCAAGCACACCAAGGGCCAGCCAAGGGAGGAAAGGGGAAGGTGACAGAAAAATGTGGCAGCCTGTCACACGGAGTAGGGGTGGGGTCAGGAAGAGCACTATTGGTGTGGAGGGCTGAGAGGGCCTGTCCCAGGGTTACACTGCAAGGCCTTCAGAAGGTGCTGGCCACCAGAAGGCTGGAGTCCAGCATCCCCTGATGTTGCTGTTATTCATTCATGCGTGCATGCATTTATACATCCATCCAGCAGCTGTTCATGACTCATCAAGTATGGAAGAGTGGTTTCAAGAAATAGCTCTGGACTCAGACTTTGGGTGGAATCCTGGCTGCACTTTTTCCTGGCCATGTAACCTGGAGTGACCTTGCTATCCTGTGGTGCCTTAGTGTCAACAGCAGTAAAATGGGTATAATTATAGTTCTTGCTTGAGAAGATGGTTGCAAGGATTCAGTGAGCTATTCTAAGTAAAGTTCTTAGAATGAGATGATGTATAGTAAATGCTTAATAAACACTGAAGGTGTAGCTCAGTGATAGAGTGCTTGTCTTGCATATGTGTCTCTGGGTTCAGTATCCCCTTCAAAAAATAATCCTCAAAAAACCCCATATACATTGATCCCATGTATACATAGGTATGTGTAAGCAATCCCTACACACACCACTTGCCAGGCCCAGTGGTAGATACTAGGAAAGCAAGGATAAGCAGGGATAGTAAGCCAGACAGAGGTCCCCACCTCCATGGAGCTGACTCTCTGGTGGAGGCTTTGCTGTGCTGACTAAAATCTTTCTAAACAGTCAGAAAGGGAATGAACAGTCAAACGGACACTGTCTGACCCTGATGCAGCCTCTACCCTTCTCTGCTATGGTTTTCCTAGTGGGAACACAGGGGCCCTGTCAGTTGAGTTCCTTTCTGCACTATTAAGAAAGGAAAGGAGGGCCCAGCAAGATGGCTCAGTGGTCTAAAGCGCCTGCTTGGGAAAGCTTGGGCGGCTTCAGGGACCGCAGTTCAATCCCTAGCACCAGATGCTGTGCCAGCCGTGCCCTCGGGGTGGGCTGAGCCGGCCATAAAAATGAGTGAATAAACAAAGGTTCTGAAACAAGAAAATAAATAAATAAAAAATAAAATAAAATAAAATAAAAATTTCTCAAAAAAGGGGCTGGGGACATAGCTCTGAGGCACAAGTACCTGCTGGGCAAGTGCAAGGTCGTGAGTTTGAACCCTGGTCCCACAAAAAAAAAAAAAAAAAAAATTCTCAAAAAAAATAAATAAATAAAAAGAAAGGAAAGGAGTAAGCTCATAAGCTCAGATAGGTAGTGAGAACAGAGAGGACTTTGTCAGTAGAACACTTCTAGAAGCTTTCTTGGTTAATATGATGGACGAAGTTAGCTAGTCAAGGGGAAGTGCACGAGAAAATAGTCCTCTAATCTAACTTTGACATTTTGGGGCTGTCTGCATGTACTGGTCCACAAATATATGTAGTATTATGCACACACAGAAACACATCTTGGTCAAGGGCACCAATCACTAGAGAGCTTGAGGGGAAAAGTGCATATAAGACAAAAGAAGGGGCTCGTGCTATTCAGATTTTTGTTGCAGTGATTACCTACCCTACTGGGCATGAATGAATTAAAGGGGGAGAGGTTTATTTTGGTTCACAGTTTCAGCTCATGGTTAGCCAAGTGGAAGGCAGAGATATCATAGCAAAGGAAAGCCACTAGCCTCCAGCAGCCAGGAAGCAAAGAGAAAGGAAAAGAGCCAGAGAAATAGAGGGGAAGGGGTCAGGTATAAGAATATACCTTCCTAGGTCACAAATCCAGTGACCTGCTTGGGCTGGGTCCTACCTCCTCATAGCACAAGATAGTAACCCTATGTTCCAATCACCTTCTGAAATCCACACTTTTCAACACATGCAATGTTGGGGGACATCTTGATCCAAACCATAATAGGGGTACATTGGGCTGAACTGAGACATAGACTCTAACTAGCATGAGGAAATGCATCCAGTATAGACTCCAGGGCCCCAGAGGAACCTGACTACCCCACAGTGGCCTCTATCTAAGATGAGGGCCAGCCCACAGACACCTTGGAGTACTACTTGCCAATGACATTGAGTGCCTGGGGTAAAAAGCCTTGTGATTTTTTAAAAGAAGACCTGTGTTAAATTAATAGGAGAAATGGCAAGTGAATTCCAGTGCAGTGTTTTGTTTCTTTACTGTGAGACTTCTCAGAATGTTCAGCAAACCAACATACACTCAAACGGCTAAAGAATATGTGCTTCTCTGTAGCACTGACTTGTCTTCCATACTGATTTAGTTACAAAGGCCTTTCATTGTAGAGTATCTCAGGGTAAATATTTATTCTGGGGAACGTGGTCTTCAGTCTTCTGAGCTCAGTGCTCTTCATCCATCTCATATATGGGCACCTTCTCTCTCTCTCCCTCTCTTTTTTTATTACCACCCACTCAGCCTGCCCTAGGGGTGGGGCTGGCACATCATGTGGTGCTGGGGATCTAATCGTGATCCCAAAGGCAGCCCAAGCTTGCCTAAACAAGCACTTTAGACCGCTGAGTCATCCCGGTGACCCGGCACCTTCCTGTCCAGTTTCCAAAGTCCCAAAGTAGAGAGCTATTGGGGCTCACAGGCCTTGCCACACACTCTCTCACCTGACTCTGTAGCTGGTCCTTCTCCCCTCTCTGCCCCTCCCATGCTTGCGAGGGAAGGGTCTGTGAGGGGTCAGAGGATACCTACATAATTTGCTGTCACACCTGCCCACCCAGGCCTCCCTTCGGATCTCTGATTCTAAGGTCGGTTAGCTGAGGTACCAGCAAGCAGGTCCATTCCAGGGCCCATTATAGGGCCCACAGGACTGTGCTAATCCACATGAGGGGATTCCTGCTCATTACAACCCTAATTCACGATAGCAGCACCCGGCCCAGGAGGACAAAGGGTGAAGGGTGTACAAATTAATGAACGACCAAATTAAACATGTTCCCTTAGCACACAAGCTGTTCCAGTTGATCAGCTGAGGATTGGGGATTTGAAAGTAGGAAGTCCCTGCCTCATGAGCCAGGGACTCTTTCCTGTTCCTTAAGGCAACTTGTCTGAAATAGGATTTCCAAATTTAGCAAATAAAAACACAGGACACCCACTTACAATCTGCATTTTCAGATATACAGTCATTTTTTTAGTATAAGTATAGCTCTTGCAATATTTGGGACACACTTATACTAAAAAATAATTCATTGCTTATCTGAAACTTAAAAAAAGTTTTGTGGTACTGAGAATGGAACCACTGGCCTCATGTATGCTAGGTAAATGCTCTACCTCTAGCCCTTTTATCTATCTATCTATCTATCTATCTATCTATCTATCTATCTATCTATCCATCTATCTATTTTGTGGTATCAGGAATTAAACTCAGGACCTTGCAATTGCCAGGCGAGCACTTATTCCACTGGGCTATCTCCCTGGCCCTTATCTTTTTAATTTTTTGAGACAAGGTCTCATTAAATTGCACAGGCTGCCCTTGAATTTGTGATCCTACTGTCTCAGCCTCCAGAGTAGCTGAGATTCCAGACAGGTCCCACTGTGGCTAGCTTAAAGTCAGATTGAACTGGGTACCCTGTTTTGTATCTGGGAGCCCTAATCTGAAGGGTCATGAAGTGTTAAGTACTAGGGTGCAGACTCACATTGGAATTGGAACAGGACCTCAAGTTCAAGGGCTAAGAAAACTATTGGTCCCTTGCAAAGGGCTAGTTATCTTTTACCTCTAATTCCCTTGTGCTCTGCAAAACTTTGAGGAGATGCCAAAATGTTAGCAAGAAGGGCTCCGCCAGGACTTGAGGGTGGGAAACTGAAGGTCAAGTCCCATGCTGCTCCTGGCTCATTGGCCTTGGGACAATCCCTTCCTCCAGAGGAACATGATGCAAAAGTCCTGCTGAGAATAGCAGGGCTTATGGTATCTGCCCCCAGGCCTGCTGAATGTGTCTGCCACTCACCTTTCCCTATCCAGAGGGGCTAAGCATAATATCCACCCTACATGCAGGGGAGCAGGGGTCCCCACTTTGCAGAGAGGGAAAATAGGCCTGCTAAGTTCCAAGCTGTATCAAAGCAAGAGCTTGGACTCCCTTTAGAAATCATATCTCTCCTTCCTTGCTAGCTTGGGTGGATCCAGATGCGGGCAGGGGCCCTGCCCCATATTGGGGCCTCTGTTGTCAGTGATATCACCAGAAAGGCAGCTTGAAAGGCACAACCAACTGGTTCCTGCACCCTCCTCTTGGGTAGTAGGCAGAGTTTAAGGTTAGATATGTCAGGCCAGATGTGGATTTGGGTTCTAATTCTATTCTCTTTTTTTCCTTCTTAGGTCTTTAGGCTTTATCCTTTAAATCTTTCTTTTCACTTTCTGAGGAAGGGAAACACATGAACTTGGGCAGATGAGGCTCTTCCATGTGTTCCCAGCTGTCACAGCTAGGCTACCCAGGCCCAGGCCCAAGCCCATCTCCAGATCTAGCCGTGGCATGTTCCAGCCCACGTGGTTTTCCAGGAATGCCAACCCTTTCACCCATCTTGGGCACAATCAAGGTTGGTCCTGGGCTACAAACAGAGCCTCCTGTGAGAGAGGAGTAGGGCCCTCTTTCCCGCATCTCCATGTACTCTAACAGAACACCCACAGGAGCAAGTTGTTGCTGGTGACTGACTCACTGGCCACAACTGGAAAATATAAATAAAAATCAGGTCTTGTTTGTGCAGGCTAGGGCAAGTGGGCTCACTTCATGGAGCATTTAGTCCCACTTCTTTTGTGTGACAAATGAGGAAAGTGAGGACCAGGAGAAGCATTGACAGATGAAGGCCCTGAATCAAAACTTGAAAACTGGGGCCTGTGACAAAAAAGCATGTGTTCTTGCCACCACCAGGCCACTTGCCCTGTGTCTAACAAGATATATTGACAAGGGTCTAAAAAGAGTGATGCCCTGTGATGAGTAGAACACTGTCACTTAGGTGAAATCATTGGGTCCCACAGCAGGTGGGTGGCACTATCCCTGTTTAACATGTAAAGCAACGGAGGCTCATTGAAGTTCCTCATGTAGAGCCTTGAGCCCAGGTCATCTGACTTGATTCTGTGCCCTACTCTATGCTCCTCAGCACCGCTTCCCTGCAGAGCTGTCCTCACTGTCACACCCTGTCCCATCTTTAGGCTAGGAGGGGAAATCACTAGGAGCACTGGGCCAATCCCTATCGACTGAGATCCATCCCACCCGGAACCCTGGGATGAGGGTTGGTAGGCCTGGGATGGATCTAACCTAGTGGCTCTTAGTTTCCAAATGTCCTCATCTAGGCTGACGGGGGCGCTCAAATGCAGAAGATTTGCCCTTGTACCATCCTGGTGGATTGGGAGGGGGCAGGCACATGTGTCTGTGAGGGGGGAAAAGCTAAAGGGAGCAAGGGCTGGGGGAGGATGGAAAGGAAAAACAAAGAGACAAAACATTGCACTAGAGAATAAAGAGAAAGGCAGACAGTTCTGAAAGGACGCATCAGCTCAAGTAACAGGCAGATGAGGTTCCTGGAGCACAGGAGCCCCTTGGTGCACCACTAGCACCCAGTGCCTGGCATATGCTAGCCGCCTCACCCACGACTGCTCACTTGGCTTTTTGTTTTTTGAGACAGAGGGTCTCCCTCTATAATTCAGGTTCAGCGTGAATTCACTGTGCCGTCCAGGCTGGCCTTGCCAGTCCTGGCCTCCTGAGTGCTGGTTTATAAGTATGTACCTTCACACCTGAAAGGCGCTTGTTCATTTGAAGGAATAAATGACTCTGTGACATTACCCGCCGCCCCTACCCCAGCCTACCTTCCCCAGGGCACCAGTCAACAAAAAGGAGTCACACATGGGTCAGCCTGATAGCTCAGTGGATTAAAGTGCCTGCTGAGGCAGAGTACAGTCGCTGGCATTCCATGCCCAGCATGCCATGCCGGCCCTGCCCCCGAGGCTTGCTTAGACTGTGATTGAGACTGGGCGTGGTGCCACACATGTGTAATCCCAGCATTTGGGAGGCTGAACACAGGCAGATCACTGTGAGCACGATCTATGTAGTGAAACCTGATAGACCCTGTCTTAAATGCAGAAAAATAAATAAAAAGGAGCCACATGTTCTGCATCTGATGCCTGGCAAGGCTTATCTTGCATGGTCAGCTCTTGTCCTATGTTTATGTCATAGGTTCCTAACCTGCAGACAAACTAGATACAGAGGCCTAGAGTCAAGAAGCAACTTGCCTGGTGTCATTTGGCCTAGCTGGAAGGAGCAGGCAGTAACCTGGCCCAGCAGGGGGTTTAGGACACTTCATACCCAGGACTCTCTGGTAAGCCCATGGACCATAGGGCTGTGATAAGGTTAGAGGGCTTTGTTTTACTGAAGAGAGGACAACTTCCAGTCCTCACTGTTTGGTAAGCAACCCTAGCCAGCTGGGACTCAGGCTTCCAAGTTGGGAGCACAGGGAAGCTGGCACCTAGATACTTCTCCTGAGAAGACTGGATGTGGGGACCTGGGAATGGAGGTCTTCAGGACAAGGACCGTGGCCCAATGTCTCTACCCACTCATCCCACCTCCTTCTCCTAAAATCAGGGGGTCCCATTCTTCTAGAGTGTTGAAGTCTTTTTAAAAAAAATTTTTATGGCCAGCTCAGGTTGGCCTGGGTGTAGGGCTGGTGCAGCGTGTGGTGCCGGCATGGAACCTCGGTCCCTGTGGCCACCTAAGCTTTCCTAAGCAGGCGCTTTAGACCGCTGAGCCAGCCTGCCATCCCCTAGAGCGTTGATGTCTTGAACTGGGTCTCTCATAGACCTGGATCTTTCATGTCTCACAAATTCCTTTGCCTTTCTGAACTTCAGTTTCCTCACTGCCTACTTCATGAGATAGCGTGGTACATGTCTGGCATGCACCAAATTGTCCACAGAGCTGACTAACTGTGGTGACTCCTTCTTCATCCATCCAGCCCCACGCCTTCTCATCTCAATACTCCTTACATGGTCCTGGAGTACCCTGCAACACCTTCCAGCTATCCAAGGAGCAAGATTTTGTTCCAGCTCCACCCTGTACTTCCAGTGTGACCTGGGTGACCCACTACCGCTTACTTTCTCCATCCTTTCAATGCTTCATGGCACCTTCCGCTGTGTCAAGCAATCATTAGCTCCTCCCAGTTTTAATATTACACTTCTGGAAACCATCTTCTTGTGTTGGGCTATGTCACTCTAGAAGTTAGCCTAGCTCCTCATGTGTGTGATGTGTGTTTATGAGAGGTGTATCTGTGAGAGAGAGAGGGAGACAAAGCGGTAGGAGGAGCCTCTTCATCCCAGGCTGGTTTGTTTCTCACAGAACAAGGAATCTGTAGCTCTAGGGGCCCTGCCTACCAGTCACCAGCAGTCTGAGGAGTTTGCTTCTCGTGCCATCCAAGGCCCAACTGCAAGCCACCAGTGCTGTGTGCTCTTGGCCCTTGGCCTGTCCTCCCAGCCCCCAGGCCCTGCTGGCATGTATCTCTTATTCCTCAACATTGTGGGTAAGGGTCTTGCCTTAATCTGTGTTCTCTGTACACACCACACACAGCCAGCTCATCACCTTTCCTGTCTCTCTCCTCTTTTTACTTTCCAAGTCAAATCCCATGTAGCCATTCCTCCTCCCACAGCCCTTGGTCCCCACACCTGCCTGGTGTGTGATCCTGACAGCACATTTCCTCTCTCTGTTTCTTTCTCTGTCTCCATCTCTGTCTCTGTCTCTGTCTCTGTCTCTCTCTCTCTCTCTCTCTCTCTCTCTCTCTCTCTCTCTCTCTGCCTCCCAAGACTCTTGTGGGAAATGGGGGTGATCACACCTCCCACCTGCCGACATGGCTACCAGTGAGGAGAAGGTGGCTACACAGGTTAGTACAAGCACAGCCAGTGCCATGATTACAGAGTCCTGGCAGGGACTTGGAGTCAAGAGAAGTGACATATCCTTGGGCCTCAGCATTCTCTTCACATGGTCTTCACCAAGGGACCTTACCAAGGTCACAGTGGGCTCTGCTGCCCTTTTCAGCTATCTATGTGTCTGAGTTCCACATCCTTGTTATGTCCGCAGCAGTAAATTTGCAAATAAAATTGTTTCTGAGGGAGTCTCTGGGGCTCAGGCCTAGGTGGGGGCTGGGACCAGGACCAGGGCCAGGGCCAAGTGGCTTCCATTAGGTGCTGGCCACCCTGGGACAGCATAGTGGAGAATTCCAGGGTTTGTGGGACAACTCTGCTCACTGAAGCACAAGGGTACAAAAAGCAGAACTGAAATTTCCAAATCCTGTATAGTTCTTCCGTGCTTTGTATACTGTTTCCTAAGCCCAGGCTCTCTTTTTCATCACTTGTTTCCAAACCGCACAGCTCGGCCCTGTGCCCTGGGCCACACTTCTGGCCTCTTCCCAGCTCTGGCCTCCTTCTTCAACCTCCTCTGTCTCAGGCTTTCGCTCTCTTCTCCGTGCCTGGCTTCACAGAGATTTTCTTAATGTTCAGGAGCTTTGGGTGCTACAGCTTAGAACTCCTTTCTTGCTCTCCCAGTGTTGCTGCAGGCTCCTTCCACCCTGCTTGGAGTAATTAATCGTCCTCCTGTTATTCCTTACTCCCTCATTCCTTTTCTCCCTTTCGACCATTCATTGAGAATTGAACCCAGAGACTTCATACAGAGCTATGTCCCCAGCCCTTTTAAAAGTTTTTTCATTCTTCTTTTTTAATTTTTTCTCTCCTTGTTAGGCTGCCTCTTTCTGGGGGCAGCAGCAGGGCCAAAGTGGGCAATATGGGGAGCAGATGTGGGATGCCATGTTCCCCCCTCCCACAAGGTTCACAGCAGCCTGGAGGGGCAGGCAGGCGGGTGGGCAGCATGAGCGCTCACAGGCTGGGCCTGCCAAACACAGCATCCTTAGCCTATGCAGCTGCACAGGCTTTGGCTCAGGGTTTTGAATGACAACAGGAAAGAAAGTAAAACATGTAAGAGAGAAAAAGCACAGCCACCCAGAGACTGAAGCAGAGCACAGAATGAGGGGCCCACAACTGCCCGGTCTTCGATGGCACTGAGTGGGCCGGGATGCAGCCATGGGAGGGGAGTCCCTAATATTGGGTGTCTGCTTCAGAAACAGTTTATTTATTTTTTTGGGGGGGGTCTTTTTGAGACAGGATCTTGCTATGCAGTTGAGGCTGACCATGAGCTCACTTTTGCAGCCCAGGCTGGTCTCGAACTCGCACCAATCCTCCTGCCTCAGCCTCCCAAGTGCTAGGATTACAGGTGTGAGCCACCATGCCCGGCTTAGAAACAATTTATAAAATGGTTGATTTAATGTAAACCAGAGTTCTTTGCTTCTTAACATTGAAGAGTAAATTTGAGAATAAAAGGAGAAATTTATGGGGCCTTCAACCTAGCTCAGTGGTCTAAAACACCTGCTTAGGCAAATATGTAGGGACCATGGTTTGATCCCCGGCACCATATGTAAGCCAGGACTGCCTCCAAGGTGGGTTGAGCCAGCCACAAAAAAGAGAGAAATTTATGAGACTGTTTATTAAAAATAATAAGAAAGTAAACTCAGTTACTGTCATTCTCTCAAGAGTAGTACTTGAAAATAAGAGACTGGGCTAAAAACCATATTCTTGACAGGCTACAATTTTGTATTTCCTTGAATTTCCAAATATCTGTGTCAAAATTGTGTAACTGCTTATATCACATTGTATGGAAAGTTATTAGAATATCAAT
>PVJA010045201.1:0-15761 GCA_004027025.1 Myocastor coypus
ATATAAGGAAACCTGTGCTGTAATATCCTATAACTCAGAGGTGTCCCAAATTTCCTGGTCAAAGAGATTATGGGACCTCAGAGGAAAGGGATGAATGAACTGCAGTGCGTCTAAGGAGAGTCACCCAGAGAAAAACATTCTCTCAGGCTTTCACAGAAAGCAAAATGGCCAAGCAATGGCCGTGACTTGTCCCAAAGGCTGACATTAAGAACAGTTCTACAAAGTACTGCCTATGGTCCCAAACTTAATCCTGAGGGGATTTGACCCTGGAAGATACAATAAAATGAATGTTTTGTTATACAGGTCTTGCTTCAACTTGCCCTTAACCACCCAGGAGGAGAAAAAAATGCTTAATTAGAATGCATGAAACAGAGCTAGATTGGTGAGACAATCTTTAGGAGGCTTAGATTCAATAGCCTGCAACATCACAAGCTTCACTGGTGGCCCACTGCAATTGCAGAACATTTGACTGTATATGTACCTGCTTCCTCTTAGTCTAAAGAGAAGTATATTCTTTTCCTTTTTTTTTTTTCTAAGCAACATCAATAGGGAGGTGCGCCATTCCCACACACTGTACTCTGTAGAACGATTGTGAGGACAATATGCAATATGTCAACTTTCAAAGAAAAGAAAGGGGATAAGAAAAAAAAATAATAATGTTAATTTAGAAGGGTTAATATTTAATTGTTTGATCAAGCTTATATACCTATATGTATTAATCTAAACTAATCTGATGATGAAAATATGTTATATAACTCGTGTTATGTTTAAACGATAAAAAAGGAAAAAAAAAAAAACAAGGAACATAAAAAAAAAAAAAAATTTATCTTATACCCCTATTAGGGTATAGCCGTAAGGTATCCAGCCCTAAAGAACCCAGTTCCTCTACATTCTTTGCATTCTATAATATTTAATTTGTTTTTTGGTAACAAGAGGGAAAATAAATCCTTCGTAAAAAATTCTTGAGTAATACTGACTTTCAATGCATAACCAAATATACAGGGCTTACCATATATATTAGTATTTTTTGGTATATGAGGTAGTTACATTTAATGAGGGTCACAGGATGGTGGCACAAACACAGGAAAAGGTGAAGGGATAAAAGTTCTTAAGTGAAAAGGAAAAGGGTTATTAGTATCAGTATGTGTGTTAGAAAATTTCAGCCTGAAAAGATAATGCATTTGATGTCTCTGTGGAACATTTAATGAATAAAGTGAATTATGTATAAGATGACTCAGAATAACACAGTTACATTGAATTTCATCAGTTTCTAGCTTATCATGGGTTTTGCTTTAATTTCTAGTCACTCAGGAGCTAAAGTGTTTTTTTTTTTTTTTTTTTTTTTTTGTCTTTTTGAGACAGGGTCTCACTGTGCAGTTCAGGCTGGCCTTGAGCTCACTTTTGTAGCCCAGGCTGGTCTCGAACTTGCACCGATCCTCCTGCCTCAGCCTCCCGAGTGGTGGGATTACAGGCGTGCGCCACCATAAAGTGTTTTTTTCTAAAAGCTATACATTATTTTTTATTACTACACGTTTGCAGTATATGATAAACATATTCACTTTGGGTGGTTGACACATGTACATAACACATATTATTTCTTTACATGTCTCCTTCCACTTCCCCTGCAAGATCAACATTTTGTTTTTTTCCTATTGGCATATTAACATCTATGAGACAATCTCAGTATATGTTATCCATTTTACAGAGCTTAAATTTTTGGCTGGCGGATATCATATTTTATCTGACTATAACATATTTTCCTATGTTTTGTACACATATAGACATACATATATCATTATACATATATAAACATTTATATATTAAATCTAAGCAAACATTTTTTTTCAGGTTCAATTAATTTTAACAATGAGTTTTCCAATGCTGTTCCCTTGCCAGTTCCTTTTAAGGTTGGTGTAATTTCTATAGGTTCAATCATATAATTTTATGAACTTTATATTTATGTACTATTTATTTTTTCTCTTTGTTATTACTTTTAGTAAGAAATAACATTGAGACAGTTTAAAAACATGTTAGTAGGACAGCCATAATAATTAGTATAAAGCATATTGTTGTCTTCATAGTAGTTGTTCAGAGTACAAGCTGAAGTCATGATAACTTTTCTAAACAATATTGGTATCAAAATTTCTTCTCATTGAACTAAGAGAAAGTAGTTACATACATAGAGCAATTTTCAATAATATAGTGGATTAGTGGCAGAACTGGCAATGTTAGAAGCTGTTGACTTGAGCCTTTTACAGCTCAGCATACTAATCTGCCTTTACTTTTCATGCTTCGTGGTTAACTTTTCTGCTAGGTGGTTAAGTCCAAGTTAAAGCAAGACCTATATAACAAAACATGTAATTTTTGTATCTGACAAGATCAGTTAAATCCCCTCAGGATTTACCTTGAAACCACATTCAGCATTTTGTAGAACTTTTGTCAGTGTAACCAATCAGGATGAGTTATGGCCATTGCTTGGCCCATTTGCCCTTTGTGAAAGCTTGGGAGTATGTCTTCTCTTGAGGTGACTCCCCTTAGGCACACTGTACATCGTCAATCATCTGTGAACACTACAGTACTTTAAAAAAATAAATCGTAGAGGATTTTAGAAAATTGAAACATATTCCTTATTGCTGGATAGGTAGAACCAACATTGCAAAGATGACCACGTTTCCTAAGTTGTTATGCAGATTTAATTCAATCCCTATCAAAATACCATTAACATACCTCATAGACAGGGAGATGTCACTCCTAAAATTTATTTTGAACCAGAAAAGACATGGAATAGCAAAGATAAGGCGGGAGGCATTACAATTCCAAAGTATTTCATTTTCATTGGTGCTTTGTTTCTCTAGTATCTCTTTCAGCGTTTTTGTTATGTGTATAGAGGAATGCTATTGACTTTGGGGTGTTGACTTTGTATCCTTCTATGCTACTAAATTTGCGTATTAATTCTGGTAGCTTCTTGATGGAATTTTTTGGGTCTCCCCAATAGATTATCCTGTCATCTGCAAATTATGATAGTTTAACTTATTCTTTACCTATTCCTATTACTTTTCTTTCTCTCTCTTGTCTAAAGGCTGTAGCTAATAATTCCAGAAATATATTGAACAGAAGTGGTGATGGAGGACATCCTTGTTGTGTACCAGATCTGAGAATAAAAGACTTCAGCTTTTCCCCATTTAGAATTATGTTAGCTTCCCGGCAGGATGGCTCAGTGGACCAAAGCGCCTGCAGGAGGCTTCAGGGACCACAGTTCGATCCCCGGCCCCACGTTCTGTGCCAACCCTGCCCTCAGGGCAGGCTGAGCTGGCCATAAAAACAAACAAACAAACAAAAGTTCTGAAACAAGAAAAAAAATTAAAAGAAAGAATTATGTTAGCCTGTGGATTATCATAGATTGCTTTTATTAGACTGAGATAGAGACTCTCTATTCTGATTCTCTGTAGGACTTTGAACATAAATGAGTGTAGGACTCTGTCAAAAGCTTTTTCTGAATCAACTGAGATGATCATGTAGTTTTTGGATTTTGCTCTACTGATATAGTGTGCTATGTTTATAAATTTGCGTATGTTGAGCCATCCTTGCAGCCCTGGAATGACACCTACCTGGCCATGGTGTATTATCTTCTTCATGATTTGCTGTATTCTATTTGTGAGGATTTTGTTGAGGATTTTTACGTCTATGTTCATGAGAGCAATTGGCCTATACTTTTGTTTTTTAGCTGCATCTTTTTCTGGTTTTGGTATCAGTATACTACTCACCTCCAGGAATGTTTTCGGGAGGATTGCTTCCTTTTACATTTCATTGAAGAGTTTGCAGAGTACTGGGATTATATTGTCTGTAAATTTCTTTCAGAGTTCATCAGTGAACCTATCAGGTTCTGGACTTTTATTTGTTGGTAGGATTTTTTTTATTACAATTTATATTTCATTGGCTTTTATTGGGTTATTAAGTGTTCTTATGCCTTCTTGATTCAGTTTTGGTAATTTATACCTTTCTAGGAATCTGTCCATTTCATCTGTGTCTTCAGTTCTGTGGGAGTAATGATTCTCAAAGTAGCTATGAATGATCTTCTGAATCTCCACTGGTTGTGTAGTAATTTTGCCCTTTTCAATCCATATTGCTTGAATTTGAATTCTTTCTTTCCTCTTTTTGATAAGGTTAGCTAGGGGCTTATCATTTTATTTAATATTTCACTGAACTAGCCTTTTGTTTTGTTAATTCTTTGTACTGTTTTCTTTGAATTCTTTGAATTGTTTCTTGGAATTCTGGCTCTAATCTTTATAATTTCCTCCCATCTTTGGGCTTTGGTTTTGCTTTGCTCCTCCTTTTCTAGATGATCAACAGTATTTATCTGTTGCCATTCAGTTTTCTTAATATTTTAGTTCAGAGGTATAAATTTGCCTCTAAGAACTGCTTTCATTGCATGCCATAAATTCTGATAAGTTGTGTTTGAATTTTCATTAAACTGTAGATACTGTTTAATTTATTGTTTAATTTCATCTGTAACCCATTGGTTCCTAAGGAGGATGCTGTTTGATTTCCATGTATTTATGGGGTTCTAGAGGTTTCTTTTGTCATTTATTGCCAGTTTCATTACACCATGGTCAGATAACATGCGTGGGATAATTTGTTTCCTTATGTATATGTAAGCAAGACCTATGGACTATTATGTGGTCTATTTTGGAAAAATGTCCCGTGTGCAGCTCAAAAAAATGTGTATTCAGAAGTGGCTGGGTGGGACACTCTCTATATGTCCAATAAGTGCATTTGTTCCAAGTACTGGTTGAGTTCTGTTATTTCTTTGCTAGCTTTTTGTCTGTTGGACCTACCTTTTTGGGATAAAGGGGTGTTAAGGTCTCCTATTAGGATTGTGTTATTGAGGGCTGGCAAAATGGTTCAGTGGTCTAAAGCACTTGCTTAGGCAAGCTTAGTCAACTGCAGGGACCACAGTTCAATCCCATAGCACATGCTGTGCTAGCCCCTCCGCCAGGGGAGGCTGAGCCAGCCATAAAAAAAAAAAAAAAGGATTTTATTATTGGATATTGGATATTAGAGTTTTCGTGTCCATTAAGATTTGTCTTATATAGCTAGGTATTCCCGTGTTTCATGCATATATATTTATGAGTATTTTATCTTCCTCTTGAATTTTCCCTTAATCAGTATGTAGTGGCCTTCTTTATCTTGTTTGATCATTCTTGGTTTGAAGTTGAGACTATCTGAGAGTAGGATTGCTACCGCTGTTTTTTTCTGAGTTGCTGGGGCATGTAGTATTGTTTTCCATCCGCTGACTTTCAGCCTACGAATTTCTTTATGAGTAAAGTGTGCTTCTTGTATATAACATATTCTTAGGCTTTCCTTCCTAATCCACTGTGCCAGTCTATTTCTTTTAATTGGTGAATTGATACCATTTACATTGATGATTATAGACGAGATGTATTGATTTATACTTGCCATGATATTTACCTGCTGTTAGTTACCTCTTTCTCTCCTGTGTTTGTTTGCCCTGTGGGTCAGTTATTCCCATTCTCATTTGTGAAGTTGTAGTCATTTTGGTTCCTCTCCAGAATATCTTTTAGTAGGCTGTGTAGGGTTGGCTTTGTCATCATAAAATTCTTTAGTTGTTCTTTGTCATGGAAGTATTTGACTTCTCCATCAAGCTTAAAAGAGTTTTGCAGGGTACAGCAGTCTGAGCTGGAATTTGTTTTCATGAAGGACTTGAAGAACTCTGTTCCATACTCTTCTTGATATCATGGTTTGTAAAGAAAAATCTGCCATTATCCTGATGGGTTTTCCTTTAAATGTGATCTGTTTCTTTTCTCTAGTGGCCTTTAATACATTATTCTTGTGCTGAATTTCTGGCATCTTGACTATCATGTCTGGGTGTGTTTTTAATTAGGTCAATATTATTTGGAGTTCTATGTGCTTCAGTTACTTGACTGCCATATTGTTTCACCAAATTTGTGAAGTTTTATGCTAACACCTCTCCCCGTATTCTTTCTTTCTATATCATCAGTATTAACTCCTTTCTTGTTGATGCCAATTAATCTCATGTTCCTCACCTTAGCATCATCTTGTAGATGTTGAATGATTTTTCCTGCATCCTACTTGTTTTTAAGAGATCCTTTCTTACCACAGTGTCTTCAAGATCTTCAACTCCGTCTTCACTTTCATTAAAATGGCATTACCAGCTTGTCATTGAGGTTTTAAGTTCCTGTGTATCTCTTTGAGTCTGCTTCTTGCCATGTATTTCTTTCCTATATTGCTAATTCAAGAAGTCCAAAGTTTTTCTAATCATGTCTGTTTTTTTATCAGTGTCTTCTTCAGAAACAGTATTAAGTCTTTCGATATGCTTATCCTTTCTTTTTTTACTGCAGAAATTATTTCCGTTTTCATTTCCTCTCTACCATTCTGCAGTTGTCTCTTTACTTCAGATGCTATTAATTCAGAGAGTCCTTTTTTTTTTTTTTTTTACTTCAAAAACTACTTCTGGTTTCGTTTCCTCTATACCTATTTGCAGTAGTTTCTTTACTTTAGATGCTATTAAATCAGAGATTATCTGCGATCTGACTTCTCTATACCTATCTGCAGATGTTTCTGTACTTCAGATGCTAATAATCCAAAGATTTCAACTGTGTGATTTCCATTTATTTCTATGTTAGTGTCTCCTGCATTTTTGGGGGTGGGCTTGTGTCCTATGGTTGCATTTTGCTCCTTTTCATTGTCATTGTGTAGAGCACTGTCCTCTGACCATTGGTGCAATTATATCTTTAGTGTAATTCTTAACCAAAAGAGATTATATGCTTAAGGCAGTTATAGTTTTGTATTTACAGTACTACAGTTGGGAACACTAATAGTAGGTAATGATATTTATCAGTTGACAAACTTTTATAACTAATGAGTTTGTATTTTACACAATAAGAGCAAACTTTATGTCTGTATAGCTCAGCTGATATTAAATTGGGAGTTTATATGTAATTTAATTCACTTAAGTTCTGATTAATTACCTCCCTTTGCCATACCTGGGAGGGATGGGTCCAGAGAAGGTGGAAGTTATTCTAGCAGGCCGCATGACACAGGAAGTCAGTCCCACGCAGGTCAGTGGAACTGGAGGCTGAGAAGGTCGGTCAGTTGGTCAGGCCATGTGTCACAGGAAGTCGCTCCTGTGTGGCTCAGTGGAGCTGGACGCTGGGGGCTCATTTGGTTGGTTGGGACACATGGAACAGGAAGTCACTCCCATGCAGTTTGATGGAGCTGGAGGCTGTGGGTTTGATTGGTCAGATGGGCTGTGTGGAAGCCTGAAGTGTATTTTAATGGTAGAATACTTCTCTAGCATCCACAAGACCCTGGGTTTGATCTCCAACAATAACAACAGGCGTCTCCCCCATCCACCGCCTTGCCCTTTGGCTTCTTCAGGGGCTCTGGTTATTTTTGGTTGTTCAGGCCGTGAAGCAAGGGGCTTGCTTCATGCAGTGCAGGTCCCTCTTTTTCAGTAGACATGACCATGGTGGTTCAGCAGGCCATGTGCTCCTCAGCCTCTGAAGTGCAAGAGTTTAAGATTTTATTCATGCGCATGACATAGAAGACGAATTCTTCATCCTCCACCATGAAGAACCTGATGATCTATCAGTAGTTAACTAGGTGCAGGATTTAGCAGTAGATTTATTAAATAGAAGAGCTATTGCCCAGGATCAAAGATGTCTGCCTTGTTTTACTATATTTATAGGCCATTCCAACCCCCCTGTTGTCCACTCTGCTTTGCTTGCTCTTCGATACTTGGCAGAATGCCATGCAAACAGAGAAAAGACAAAAGGGAAATTGGGTATGATGTTAAGCTTGCAAAATGTCATACAGAAAACTACAATGCCAGATGAAATAAAGTTTCTGGCCTCTGAAGTCTATGACATCCTTCAGTCTAGCATGGCAAGTGATGATAGTTTTAATGAAGTGAATTCACATAGAAGAAAAGCTCAGTTTTTCGTTGGAACCAGAAACAAACATCCCAAAATAGTGATTCTGCACATAGATGGTCTTGATGACAGGTCTCAGAGAAATCTGTGTGAAGAGGCTTTGTTAAAAATTAAAGATGTTATTAGCTTTCCTTTACAAATGGCTGTTCAAAGATGTGTGGTACACATCCATATGGCTTTGAAAGCAGAGGCATTTGCATCAGGAATAGCATCAACCAAGGTCATGAAAGCATAGTAAGTTGTGAAAAGTGGAAGTGGGGAAGAGATGGGCATTCTAAGGCACTTCTGTGGCAGTAGAAGAAAACACAGAGCTGCCTGACCACCTGCGTGAGCATGAAAGTCCCACAAAAGAGCAGGATAAAACAGTGTCCCAGGTGTCCTTCAGTGGAGCTAGCTGGCTGAGCACTGCTGCAAACTTTTTATCCAGATCATTTTACTCGTGACTTCATCTTCAGTTTGGGGCTCGAGGACTGTGAACCAACAAGGGGCCAGTTTTCCATTGTTGTGGTGAACTGTGAAATGCAATTTGCTTTAAGTTATGAAAAGTTTTTAGATTACATGACTGTGTATGTTACATTTTACATTTTCTTGGACATTTTATTTCGTCAAGTTATAAAAAGAACAGACTACATGTTGGATTTCTTTGCTTGGGAAAATATTTTGGTTTTGTTTTCCTGTAATTGCATCACTTTAAAAAAAATATAGGTCCACTGTTAAACCAAACATGTATGTGCAGCTTTACATATTATTTTATATGAAGTGTGAGATTAGGAAAATCCATTTTCTCCTGAAGCCTCAGGATTGATCTGAAGAGAAGTATTTTTGAGTCCAAGTTGTGCATGTATTACTGAACAGTTTTTTCTGCTTTTCATGAACAGTATATGCTTTGGTATACCTCAATGACAGTTGAAAACATTCTGGTTTATTCCCCTTTTGCCAACCATGTTTATAGAAAGGACAATATTAATGACAGGTTACAGACAAGTTTATTCATTGAAACATAATTATCTGAAAACACAACTCAATACAAATGTTTTTTTTAATAAGAATAATGCAAAATCAACCAGAAAAAGGAACCATGTAGTAAAGTGCTTTTGGATCTATTTGGATATGACCAAATGTTCTAATTTTTTACTGTTCACTGTTTATGTCAGCTCAGGAGATTAAGTCCACCATGGTATTGTGAATAATTATAAATGGCCTCTTGGCCTTACCTTGAGATTACAGAACATTTTCTGCTAGGAGCAAAAGTGGTAAACAACAGACAAACTTGAAAAAAGGAAAACAAAAATTAAGTGCCTGTAATTCCATAATGCCACTCTGGTAGCATCTAACTTTAAAATATGAATTGCCTGTTTCAAACCTATTAAGTAGGTATTTCTTTGTATTGCCTTGTGTGAGCTTATTATGAAAGTGCTGCAGTCATATTGAACAAAGAAGAAGAGACCTAAATTATTGCTTGTAAAGAAAAAAAGCCAGCATTGATCAGTTAATCTTGTTTCTCAAGACCAGTCAGAAAAAACTCCAGTGAAGGTAAGATACAGAGATAGTTAGAGAGAGAGGAAGAGAGAGAGAGAGAGAGAGAGAGAGAGAGAGAGAGAGTTTTGATGTAGGCAGGAGCTAATTACATATATGTAATACATTTGTAAAGCTCTAAAATGCTTGGCAATCAAGATTTAGTTTTAGAAGTCTAGCTATATCTAGATATGTTTTAACTTTAGCATGATTAAAAACTAGTAGAAATTGAAGTTCATTTTCAACACCATGCAGAGCTGCTATTTTACTATGTGAGGAATGTGAAGCAAAAATTGGACCCTGGAAGATTTCCTTATGTTTTCATCACTTCTCTTAGAGAAAATTAAAATTATCCCTGCAGGAAAATAATTGCAAAGTACTTTCACCAAAATGAGCCTTAAGTTCCCTAACATTAGGATATTCTGGAGGGAGACAGAGTTATTGATGGCATTAAAAACAGTGATTTAGTTTCTGATTCAAGTAATATGCACAAACAAAATGTATACTTTAGGGAACATAAATGCATACGGCTACTTGCTGTCAGAACCAGATGTGTTGAGAAAAGCAAACAAAACCACCTTCTTTCTATAGCCATTAAGGCAAGGTTTACTTCTATTTTAACTGGTTATTTTATTTTGTCTTGCCACACATCTGCTTATTTAATAACTACAACCTTTTGGCGGTAATGCCTAAGTACAAGGATATTAGTTCAGCTTAATGTTTGTGTGTTCCAAGTGTTCTTTTATTTTAGGTCTTATACAGCAGTTAAGGCAAACATTATGATATTTTTTGAAAATATATTGTAAAATAATAAAATGTAACATAATTAAAATTGAAAAAACAATGCACACACAAATTAAACTAATTCATTACTACTTTTACAGTGGTGTAACAATAAAATAATAAACTACTTTAAAAAACATTAGATTGTATATTATGCAAAATATCACTTTACTGCAGTAATTTTTATTTGACTGTTAGGTGAAATTATGTTTTGAGGGTAGAAGACCTAATATATGCAAATAATGCAAAAAGCATTTTGTTTTAGTTCTTTATTATGTATTTCAAGTTCTTCTTCTTCTTCTTTTTTGTTTTTTTTTTTGTCCTTTTGAGACAGGGTCTCACTATGCAGTTGACGCTGGCCTTGAGCTCACTTTTGTAGCCCAGGCTGGTCTCGAACTCACACCGATCCTTCTGCCTCAGCCTCCCGAGTGCTGGGATTACAGGTGTGTGCTACCATGCCTGGCTTCAAGTTCTTGAAATAAAAATAAAATGCTTTATTATACAATGGAAAACATCTGTCTTACATATATATCTTCATGTTTTGAAATTATTTCTAATGAAATACCACTGTAAGATACACTGGAATAGTACTCCTGAGTTTTGAACCTGAATGCATGACTTAATCTTTGTATTCTTCCTAAAATTGATCAAAGGTCTGAGAAACATTTCAGTGTGGCATATATTTGAATATATCTTGCACAGGTTATAGGTTAATTTCTAGATGTATCAATAACAGACTCTTAGCTGAAACTTGCTTTTATCTGGTTTAGGAAAATTATATAAATCTCATCATTAGATTTTTATTGCTTTTATTTCATAAACCAATAGAATTTAAAAAACTTTGCCATGAGCAGAGCGCTGGTCTCTGTATTCTATCTTTATTTTTATAATTTTTCAAAATGTATTTGGTACAGGGTCTACAGGGTCTCACTATGTAGATCAGACTCATAGTGATTCTCCTGTCTTCAGCCTCCCGAGCGCTGGAATTGCAGGAGGGAGCCACAATGCCCAGTCTCAATTCCCTCAGTGGGCCCTCAAGGGTGGAGCAGGCACTGCAGGCTGGGGATTGAACCCTGGCTGCTGCACTCTGTTTAAGCAGGTGCTTTAGTCCGCTGAGCTATCTGCCCGGCTATTTTCATAGTTTTGTATCTTTCATGTGAATTTATTTCACTCTGATTTCTAAAACTTTGCTCTCACCTGCCTTAGTGCATCTCAGAAAGATATAGGACCTCGTTGTATGAAGCACACCCATCCTTTCAGTGTAGATTTTTTTTTTGTGTGTGTGTGTGTGTGTGAAGCATATGCGAACTGATCTTCCTAAGTTTAAGTACATTTGAAATTATATTTGTAAAGGAGAGAAGCTTCTGTTCTAGAGTTAAAAGCATTTAAATTCAAGTTTTGTTCACAGACATGAGAATATTTTTAAACTTTATTCGGTACAAAATAGAATATGTGTTAGAAAAATGTTCCTCACTTTAGACAGCTGACTATAACTTCTCTTCAGTGTTTTAACATTGATATTCATTTTTTCCTTAAAAACAAATAGGGAAACAGTTGACTACATACCTCTTATTTTCATTAGCAATTTGGTACCTAATTTCCTGAAGACATTTGTAGGAGATCAGCAAATTAATAAGAAAAGCTCATTGGAAATGTGCTACACATGTGTGAGTGGTGTAGTGTGCTACAATCTGTTCTTACTGTAAAGGAAGTGGAAAGTAATATAATTTTTTTTTCTTTTAAAATTCTTTGACTTGGCTATCTCAATTTGGAGTACATAGAAATAACTATGTGTTCTTATTGTCCCTGAAAAAGGTCCTGATACTATTAACTAAAATATTCCCAAAGGGATTTCAAATACTCCTTGCTTTATAGTTAAAAAATTAAGTGTACATGTACATTTTAATGAGATATCACATAATGTCAAGTAATTTTTTTACAAGACATTTCAAATGTTTACTCTTAATATCTCAGTTCCTCTGTATACTCTAGCAATATTGGAAAACAACATTACTTTTCAGTTTCTCTAAAAAAATAATACCTTTCACCCTTTCCCATTTTTTTTTGTTTGCTAATAGTAACTCCAACTCTTTAATAGATCTTCCCTCTAAACTAAGAAAAATGAATCCCTATTATTATTATTATTATTATTATTATTATTATTGTTAATTTTATTTCTTTTTTGGCTCTCAGGTTTTGAACTTGAGTCCTTGCATTTGCTGGGCAGTCTCTTATGCCTCTGAGCTGTCAGCTCCTAGGCCCATGAATCCCTATTTCTAATAGTAGTTGCTCTGTCCTTAGACTAGTGATGTTTTTCTTTGACATTTGGCACAGGGGAAATTTTTCTTCACTTGCTTCCTAGCATCTTAGTGTTCTTTTTTAGTGGCACCTATGTTTTAGTCTTCAGATATGTGAAAATCTAACTAATTTGCTAAGAAAATTACTACTCCAATTTTCAAAATATTTCTGACTACAATGTATTCCTTTTCAGTTATCAATTCATGTGAAGAAATAACCACAAGCTGTGTTAAGAAATTCACTGAACCTGCAGTCTGATGGGCTTACCCTAACAAAATACTCCATTAATTACCTATAGTCTATTGATGAGACCCTACTATTGGTGGTAGGCCAAAGTGACATCTTTAGTTTATTGGGATTAGTGTCATTTCAGAGCCAGTGTCCATAAGCCCTACCAAAAATCTGATTATTTTATTTTTCTCGGTGCATCTTGATAAAAGGTAGCAAGTCTGTGTCTCAGTAACTCTTCTTTCATTGCTGGGAAAAATACCTGACACTCAAAATGAAGGAACGAAAGGGTTTTTTAGCTTTAGTCACCAGAGGTTTCAGTCCCTACTCAGCTGGCTCCAACAGAGACTGACACATGGTAGAAGGCATCAGTTCATGGCAGCAAAAGGCAGCAAAACAGCAAGAACAAAAGGGAGGAGTAAAAGTAACGATGGCTAAAGAGAGCAAGTCTGTCTCTCTGTTTCTCTTATAATATTCAGGCTATGTGCTCCAGGCTGGGTGTAGCACTCACACCCATAGTACCAGGAGTACTCAGACCCATAATCTCAGTCTTGGATCATGAATTAGTTACAAACTGTAGAACTGCACCATAATGGTTGCATGAGGCTTTGAAGGGACAAATACCCTCAAACCATAGCAGTCCCATTTGTGGAAGGCTCTGAAAAAGACTATAAATTTTAATCACTGTATATGCTCTGTTCTCATATGATCTGTTTTGTCCCCTTATTCCAGGGGTTCTGGGTTTGTAAATTGGCTCAAGTATAGGAAATGACTGATACTTCATGTATCTATTTTGATGATCCAAGTTAGATTACTATACACTCACAACTTTTGTTCATATAGGACAAAAAATAATTTAATAGACTATATATCTACTTCACTTCTAGATATATCTTGATCAAATAGGTGGTGTCATAGAGCTCTGTGAATCAGGCAGTTTTATTACTGTTTTGATGCTGCTGCCCATTTGGCAAACATACCTATCATATCTTTGATGACTTAGTGCTGTCACTTAGTCATTGTCTTCTACCGCATTTGAATAATCCCATTGCAGTTGAGGATCACAACTTCATTACAGCAGTCCTTTCATTGCATTTCCCTTTAAGATACATTTTATTAGTACAGGTTTGCTATATATAATGATTCTATTTCTTGTGGGTAGTTGCACATGTACACATGATGTCTTATTTTTTTGTCCCCTTCCACTGCTTTATCTCCTCCTTCCTTCATCTGATCTTTTTCCATCTAGAAAGATCTATCTGCTACTTTCTGTTATCATTGATTTTGCTCTTTATTAGTACTTTGGGTTTTCTTATGAGAGAAGCCATATAATATTTAAGTTGTGTGTCTGATTTATTTCTTTTAATATTATGGTCTCAAGGTACAGCTATTCCTACAAATGACTCACTTGTCCTTATTTATAGCAAAGTAGTACCCCATTGTGTGTAAATTTTCACTACCCATTCATCTGTTGTTGGAAAATTAGGCTGCTCCCAAGATTTAGCTATTAGGAATTGTGATACTATATACATTATACATTGGAGTGCACATATGCAGTAATATGATGTCTTTAACTCTTTGGGGAGATAGCTAGATAGCAAATAGATGGGTCAAATGAATTTCAAGTTCTAGTTTTTTGAGGAATATTCATTCTCATAGTAGTTCTACTTGTTTACATTCCCACTAATAATACTGAAAGGTTCATTTCCTTTTTATCCTCCCCAACATTTATAATTATTATTATGTTTTTTTTTTGATATCCATTCTCCCTAGGGTAAAACAGAATCTCTGTTTTAATTAGCATTTTCTTTTTTAGGTATTTAGGATGTGTCTACAGGGTCTTAGTAGAAAGATCAGACTCATAGTAATGCTCCTGGTTTAAGCCTCCTAAGCCCTAGGATTGCAGGAATGGACCACCATACCCAGTCTCTTAATTAACATTTCTATGATGAATATTTATTCATGTGTTTCTTGGCCATTTGTACTTCTAGAAGTGTCCATTCATTTCGCTTGCCCATTTTTGATTGAATTTTGATTTGGGTGGTCCACTCTTTGAATTCTTTATAAAGTCTAAGCATTAGTCTTCTGTCTGAGTAATAGTTGGAAAAATTGTTTCTGTATTGGATAAGTTGTCTTTGTATTCTGTTTGTTGTTTCTTTTGCTGTGCATAAGCTTTTTAATTTGATGCGACAGCACTGTTGATTCTTAGTACAATGTCTGGTGTAACTACAGACCTGTTCATAAAGTCCTTGCCTATGTCTGTGACTTCATGAGTTTTTCTGTTTTATATTCCAGCAGATTAAGTGTTCTATTTTAATATTTAGATATTTATCCATTTTCATTTTAGTGTAGTATGCAGTGAGAGCTAGGGGTGTGGGTTCAGTCTTCTGACCTCATGCTTGCCGGGCAGGCACTTGTGCCATGGAGCTATCTTCCTAGCCCCTCCAAGCACCATTTATTAAACAAGCTATCTTTCCACCAGTGTATGTTTTGAGCCCTTTGTAGATCAATAAGATATTGGCTAACATAATGCAACAAATCATGACAAATACACATCTTAGACATATAGATCATTGGAACAGAATAAAGGATGCAGAAACAATCTTGAGTACAGTCAACTATTTGATCTTTGACAAAGGGGACTATATATGTTGTGGAGAGGTTCTCTTCTGACAGTGACTCTTTGGGGTTTTATAGCTTCACATGTCTGTATGATAAAATTTCTCCCTATCTTGTAGCACATACTATGCTAAAATAAAATGGGTAAATATCTAAACGCTAAAGCAGAACACTTAAACTGCTGGAATACGAAACAGGAAAATTCATAAAGTCACAGACATAGGCAGAGACTTTATGAATAGGACCGTGGTTACACAATACATCATACTAAGAATCAACAGTGGTGTCATATCAATTTTGGAGATATTTCTGCTATTATTTTAGTAAATATGTGACATTTTTATA
>PVJA010045202.1:0-15772 GCA_004027025.1 Myocastor coypus
TATTCTTATTTCTTATGGCCATCTCAGCCTGTTCTGGGGGTGACGCTTGTGCAGCTGAGGCTGGTGCTAGAGATCGAACGACGGTACCTGAGATTGCCTAAGCTTTCCTAAGCAAGCACTTTAGACCACTGAACCATCTTACCAGCAAGAATTTCTTCATTTCATGACATTATTTTATAGTTCCTTTACGAATGCATATGAATTACTACAATGACCAGATTATGCTTTCAAACACAAAATTTCTCCCTAGTGAAAATATAGTTCTTCCATTCTTTACAGAATACAATCATAGAAAAAGTTTATCTTTGGTGTCTCTTGTCTTCCTTGCTAGTAGGAAACTTCTAATTTATCACTTGAGTGTAAACATTTTCTGTAAATTTCTATCTATCTGTGTCAATTTAAGAAGTAAATAAATAAATTTAAAAATTTACATTACCTGTGGAATTAAACTGTTTATTTTCAAATGGGGCATTTGAAGGGAAAAGACACATAATTTTCTTTATTAAAGATTTCATCATCTGACTTTGGAATGAGACCAGGCCTTCTTTCTTGGAAACTTTACCCCCAGGAGGACCAAAGGCTGCAGGGATCTGCCTTATACATGCAAAATAAGGTACCTTGAAAGGATCAGACACTGAGGAATGGCTTAAATGGCTGTGTATCCTTTCTCATGTTAGTTTCCAACAGAAATTCTTTACGATAAATCAACATTGCACTTGATTAAGAATTGATCAAAATTTCTAGAGTGATACATTTTTATTAGAATAAAACATATAGAGGGGCTGGTGAGTTGTCTCAGGTGTCTCTAAGGCACCTGCTTAGGCAAGCTTAAGCAACTGCAGAAACTGCGGTTTGATCTCCAACGCCACATGCTGTGCCAGTCCTACCACCAGGACAGGCTGAGATAGCAGTAATAATAATAATAATAATAATAATAATAATAATAATAATAATAATAATATAGAATAAAGCATAAAGATACTAAAGATGTATATTATGGCAAGAAAAATATATGTACTATGGGAATTTTCCTCTGCTTTTATGGTTTTGATATTTTCTTTCTGACAATAACTTGAAGTTGAACAATTTCTAAAGGTATAATATTGGAAGAAAATTTGATAAACTGCTGAGCCTCACAGTAGGTATCATTCTTCAAATTGGAGGGCATTACATCAGATAAAGGGAAATGGTATATTCCCAGAGAATATGTTGCATATACATACACATCATTTGGCCTCAACTTAAGCAATGTTAGGGTTTGCCAGACAGGACTACACCTGGTAGAATAAGAGCATGACATGTATAAAATTATTATATTTTGGAAAATAATTTTAAAGAGAATTAGTTTGAATTCTGAAGATAGGAGAATGCATTGGCTCAAGGCTGCAACTTTTAACATAAAATGCAATTTAAATTACATGGATAAGTTTCCAAGTAATCATTTTACTACAATTTAATATATATTTTATTAAAATGCAGAAAATTGAGGCAATTTTTAAATTCTTGTGCATAGACAAAAATAACATCATTAGCAGATACATAGGTGATTTTTAAAACTGGATATTGTACAGATAAATGAAGCAGGAAGCCATGGACAGCTGGAACTCCACAAATGTGCCTGACTTCATCCTCCTGGGGCTGGCGGATTCTGCAGAGACCCAGCTGGGCCTCTTCCTGCTCTTCCTCCTCATCTACCTGGTCACTGTGCTGGGGAACACAGCCATGATCCTGATCATCCGCCTGGACCCCCAGCTCCACACCCCCATGTACTTTTTCCTCTCTCACTTGTCTTTCATTGACTTTTGCTACTCCAGTGTCATTACTCCTAGGACTTTACAAAACTTAGTATCTTCCACCAAGAGCATCTCCTTCCTGGGCTGCTTCACTGAACTGAATGCATTTGTGCTCTTTGCTGCTGCTGAATGCTTCCTCCTGTCCTCCATGGCCTATGATCACTATGTAGCTATCTGCTGCCCTCTGCACTATCCAGCCATCATGTCCAAAAGGTTGTGCTGGGCCCTAGTAAGTGGATCTTATATGTTGAGCTGTTTGGACTCCATTGTTAATGCAGCTTGCATGAGAAGTCTGCATTTTTGCAAATCCAATGTCATCCATCACTTTTTCTGTGACTCTTCCCCAGTGTTAGCCCTGTCCTGCACTGATACTTATAAGGTTGAAAACACAATAGTCATTTTTGCTGGTTCCACCCTTATTTTGTCCCTCGTCACCATCTCTGTATCCTATCTGTCCATCCTCTCCACTATCCTGAAAATCAACTCCACTGCAGGAAAGCAAAAAGCCTTCTCCACCTGCGCCTCCCACCTCCTGGGCGTCTCCATCTTTTACAGCACCATGATCTTCACTTACCTCAAACCAAAGCAGTCCTACTCCCTGGGCAAGGACCAGGTGGCCTCTGTGTTCTACACCATTGTGATCCCCATGCTGAATCCCCTCATCTACAGCCTCAGGAACAGCGAGGTGAAGAGCGCTGTGCTTAGAATCATGCAGAGCAAAGGAGACTCCAAGTAATTAAAGAAGCAGTGATGCTCAACTTTTTCTGTATCGATGATTATGTTGAAATCTCTTTATTTAACTGTTACTTAATAAATGCTTTGAGATTTTAATCATCATTAGTTTAGAAATTCAAATTTTAATTCTAAATAATGTAACCTTTATTAAATTTCACACTTACATTGCTGTGATTTAAGGGTCACTCAGAAGTATGAAGTTTTTTAAATTATGCAGTATCATCTTCTAGATTATATAGTTACATATGCTAGATTTTTTTTTCCTTCACACTCTTACTATATTCATTATTTCAATTTCTGAATGTAATTTTATGAATTAATTGTTTGAATTTTTTCAATTTTATAACATTATATTTGTTTACTTTTGACTCACTTCTATTTTAAAATTTAGAAATTGCTGATAATTAGGACATGTACTTTTTTTGAGTTATATAATTATGTACTGTATCATATAAACTTTTGTTTCTTTCATAAAATTATACTTTCTCCTACATCGATAGGCCCTCATGTAATTTTTTATTTTTGCCTTTATTTCTATGCATTAAAGAATCCATTTTTATAAATATTTTATTTCTTTCAAGTGAAACTCAGAATTTCCTAAGTTTATACAGTCCAATACGTTGCCACGTGTAGTTCACCCTCTGAGAAGTGTATGTCAATCTCAGATGCCCATTTTTGCATTGCGTCTTTGCATTTTGGGTGCCATATTTATTTACTTTTTTAAATTCTGCATATGTTCCAGATAAAAGGCCTTTGTTGGAGGGAGGGACGACTCTTAATTTTTTCCGGTTTGTGGATTTCTTTTCATTCTGTTGGAGATTTGCTTTGATATGCAGGAACTTTTGAAACAGATTATATCCCAGCTGTTTATTCTTTGAAGTATTTCCTAAGTAGTTTGCTTTCATTACATGAATTCTGTACCTAGCCCTATGTCTTTAAGATTTCAATGGAGTCCAGAAGACTTACTGTCTGTGTTTTAATTTAAATATTTGATTGATTTTGATAATAGCTTTGTGCATCACCATGAGGTGATAGTCATGGGTCTAGTTTTAGCCTTCAATATGTGGAAAGCCAGTTTTTAGCACCATTCATTAAAGAGGTTTTCTCTCTTTGTGTGAACCTATTGGGTCCATTTATCAAAGATAGGGTGGCCAAATGTGTTTGCGATTGTGTCTGCTTCTTCTAGTCCATTCCACTTTTCCTGAGTTCTGTCTCTACGCCAGTGCCATGCTGACTTTATCACAGTAGCTTTATAGTATAATTTCAGACCAGGGATTGTTATACTTCCTGCCTCTCCTTTGTTTCCTAGGATTGCTTTCGTTAGAGCCTCTTAAGGCTCCGTATGAATTTGTGGAAAGTTTTCTGAGCTATACTAAATGCATTTAATTGGGATTTGCACTGAATCTGTACAACAATTTGGGGAGTGCACCTGTTTTCATAGTGCTGCTTCTTCCTATCCAGGAGCAAGAAATACTTTATGATCTTGTAAAATACTCTTCTTTGTAAGTGTGTGCTGCTGAGAAGTGACTCCATTCCCTTTCATTACATTACTAAATCCTGCCATGCATCGGTCTCCTCCTGATAGTCTCCAGTAAAGCTTTCCTTCTTCTTCCCTAGAAATGTGGATTTTAATATTTTCTAGAATGCTTTCCTTTGACTTTCTGCAGACTTTCTTCCATCATATATCTGCAGACAGAAAACCAATCTATTCCTCACCATACATTCATTATGCTATCTCTGCAAGTCCCACTCCGTGCTTTTTGTAGAGAAGTTTTTCCCAGCGTTCATTCCATAGATTGAGCTCTTGCTTTCTGCTATGAATCTCTTTTTCCTTGTGAGCCATATGACTGCATAAAGCTATGTGTCTGAGCTGTGCTCTCAGCTCTTAGAGCAAGGTAGTGAAACATTTATTTTGGGGGGGTGAGCATTGTAGAGATGACCCTGGATGGAGCTCAGAACATTTGAATAGCTCATGTGGAATTACTACTCTGGTTACAGACCACAGACATGAACTTACAGCCTCAGTTCTTGTCAGCATATCCAGTGACATTTATTCTAATAATATATTCTTGAAATCAGTTGATATTTCCTATTAAACAATATAATTGATATCATTGAAGATTGGGTGTTGTTCTGAAATGCATTTTGGAATATCTGATAGGAGATCAAGTGATTTGATTTTACTTTTTAGTATTTTTTGAAATGCACAGTTTTGGGCCTGGCGGGATGGCTCAGTGGTCTAAAGCTCCTGCTTGGGGAAGCTTGGGCAGCTTCAGGGACCGCGGTTCGATCCCCAGCACCACATGCTGTGCCAGCCCTGCCCTCGGGGTGGGCTGAGCCGGCCATGAAAATGAGTGAATAAACAAACAAGGGTTCTGAAATAAGAAAAAAAATAATAAATAAAAATAAATTGTTTAAAAAAAGAAGAAATGCACAGTTTTAAACTCATTTACAAAGAATTAACTTGATAAGGTACAATATGACATAAAATGCTGGTAAAGGCAGCGAATGATAATTGTGGTAGATGGCATGTTTTTCCCAGTAGAAGAACATGACTCAGAAAGACTAGTTTAACGTAGAAAGTTATTCACAGCCATCTTCTCAAGCATATTTATATGGTACACTTGTATCTGTTGCTATAATTATAATTTTGGTGTTATTAAATTAGTCCATGCAATCGTAGGACCCCAGTACTTCTATTTTTGCCCTTTTATTTTATAACTTTTATACTTTTACACATGTATAAACAGAGGCAATCCATTTCTTGTCCACAATTGTAGTGTGAGAAATAAGGGAAAATTATTTTTTAAAAATGTGAAAACATTTTCCAGTTTCATTCAAATGAATAGCTTCCATAAAACTATGTTAAGTAAGCAAAGAAGTACTCATATCAGTGACTGCAACACCTCAACCTGCTCCACAGGTGCAAATCCTGCATTCCTCCCCATCCAAACCACAGGCCCAGCATGTGTTGGGTAACTGTTGCCTGTGCTGTGTCCAGAACTTCCCCATCCAGATGCCAGGCCTGGGGTGAATGTGGAAACTTTAACTTGACTCACATGCCCAAGCCTCGGTTCCCTCACCACCCATAGCCTAAGCCTGGCGTACGTGTGGGAACTTTTGCCTGCATGCCATGAATGGCACATCCCCATCCAGATATCAGGCCTAGCGTGATAGCATGATAAAAGAAACATTCTAGGAAGCTGGACATGGGACTTATCTCAGATTGGGTTTGCTACCTTCACATTGAATAGTCTATTCAAACTTATTAGATGTTAGGTCTTCCTTTGCTATGGAGCCCATCGGGCTCTAAATCCTCCTCTTTCTCCTCCCATAATCTCTCAAAGACAAGGATTACATATGTGTGCCCACATACCTACTGGCCTAAGTTAGTACATTTGCAAGACAAGGTTACTAAAATTCCAATTGCTCTAATTTTTCAGTTTATTTTAAAGAGATAAAAGATAAACACATTAAAGAAACCCAGTTTTACAGTTCACAGCAGTTTAGTAGGACAGCTATATCAGTTGCTATTTTGCATGTTGCTGACTTCCTAGTAGCAATTCAGAGTAAAGGATGCAGGCTTGACATCTTGTCTATACAATATTAGTAAGAAACTGTCTTTTTATTGAACTAAGAAAATGAGCAGTGTAAGTCTTTTAACTATCTTTTGTATATAGTTGTTTTTTTTTTTTTAAGTAGGTAGACAATTTCCAACACATTCTGTGTGGGCTGCCTCTTATCTCACGTTTTAGCTGAGAAGATATACTTCTAAAGGCTAACTTTTTGGATTTCTCCCACGAAGTTCAGAATCTCTGCTTTCTAGAGAATTACTGGTGAGTATATTCACTCTGACCTAACAGTAGATTACCTCCACTGTTACCCCCACTCTTAGTATCAAATTTCACATATATTTTTTGAAGTTTAAATTTTAAATTGGCATTGAAGAGATAGCTCAGTGATGTAAGGTCCTGCCTAGCATACACAAGGATCTGAGTTTGCCCCTTAGTACTGTATGCTGTGTCAGCCCTGGAGCTCTGGGTGTGCATCACCCAACATGGAAAATAACTGTGGTGGTGTGTGCCTACAATCCCAGTGCTGGAAAGGCTGAGACAGGAGGATCACTAGAAGTCTGGGCTGTGTAACGATACCATGTACCAAATAAATAAATTATTAAAGATGTACATTAAAAATAAATAAATTCTCAACCAGGAAACTCATGCAGCTCTTTCAGAATATATTATACTATTACATGAGTTATGCCTCATGCATCTTGTGTAGCGTCTTCATGGATGTGGGTCAAGACACAAGGATCAAAGCAAAGGGAATTTGTAGGGCCAGGTCCGGGAGGGCACCTTCCTTACAGGAAGTCTTCCTAGGCAGGGGGACATTACTGTGTTCAGCCTCATTCTGAGGGATCTTCACAGGATTTGGGGATGTGGACTGCTCTTCAGTACTGGTATTTCTGTGACAGCCCAGAGGCAGGGTACAAGCAGAGTCCTGTGCTCTCATGCCTGTCTGAAGTGGCTGTCATCTATCTATGCGCTGTGTTTCTTATGTTGTGCAGTCCTTGAAGCTGGGAACAGAACGCTGTCCTCTGCCTGTTCTTCCTTGTGCTGCATTTTAGTTTGCTACAGTCAGGTACAGCACTCATATTTAAATTCTTAGCTCTATTAATCTGTGTGGACCACTGAGATTCCAGCAGATTCCGGGTGCTTAATAGATATTCCTATGCCAAAGCATACTCCACAGCTTGGTGTGGCATTTTAAAATTCCAATAAGTACATTACCAAGAAGATGAGAAAGTTGCAAAGTGGGCAAAAAAGGCATGCGCACGCCACAGACGGAGGCTTAGCGGCAACAGTGCCAAGTGCACGATGTGTGTCCAAATAAATGGCAGTACTACTCTGAAGCCCTATAACGTAACCTATCATAAAGCCTACACGTGTTCAAAAAAACTGCAGCAAGAACGTGTGCTAAGCTAGGGAATGTCTAGAACAGAAGAAGAGTAAAGAGTAAACAAAAGTGTGCGCACTTTGGGAAAAACTATGCGTCCCCACACAATCACTTGTTACGCCGAGAAAGAGGGCAAAGGAAGCTTACAGCCGCCAAAATCATTATTTTTGCATATGGTTGTAGTGTAAAAGTGAATTTCAAATACAAATATTCTTATTCATTTCAAGAGCACGTAACATTATGGAAACTAATGTTAGTTGAGGAGATAATATGACAGAAAATAAGGTAAACCGCGGTGTTCTGCAAGGAATACTCCAGAAATCACCATCCAGCTCAACTCATGCCTTCACATTATCAGGACATACATGCCGGGGATTGGACTTGGAACTTTGCACTTGGCAGGAAGGTGCTGATGCAGCTGAGTTATATATGTCACCTGCATGCTATTGGATTTGTGTGTGTTTCATGATATCAAGAGAATGAAACACTTTATGTATTTATTTTTATTTTATTTTATTAATTTATGTATTTATGTGTTTATTTATTTTGAGACAGGGTCTCACTATGCAGTTCAGGCTTGGTTTGAGCTCACTTTTGCAGCTCAGGCTGGTCTCAAACTCACATCGACTCTTTTGCCTCAGCCTCCCAAGTGCTGCAGTTACAGGTGTGAGTTACCACGCCCAGCCTGCAACACTTTATAATAATAACAATAATAAAAATTAGCCAGGTTTTTAATCACCCTTCCAATGGTGCCTATTTCCCAAACAAGTCTGGAACTGCTTTCTTTGAAGCTCTATGAATGTGCATTTTACGTTTTGTACCTTTGACAAACACGCACTCCTGTGAGCGTTTTTATCACATTATTTATTTATTTTTTTAAAATCAGCAAATAAAGCAGCAGCTTGGTAACGTTCTGTCCCGGAGAAAGTTCATGCGTGTTGTGTTTGAATCATCCCCGTGGACTCAAAGACACGCTCAAGACATGATAAAAGAAAGCAAGTGCCCTCAACCTTGTCAGGCTTTAAATGAATGAGCAGTTCCTTCTACTTGAGAAGAAAGTGATATAATAATGAAGCAAAACTAAGGATTCCAATTCATAAAAATGGTAAAAAGCAGAAAAATTACATTTCAAATAGCTATTTATTAGATGATAGTTTGGGAAATTTTCATGAAATAAAAATTTTAAATTCATCTCCCAGTTATAAACTTGACAAAGTAGGTGGTTGGGCTATTATCATTTTAAACTTCATGGCTTTTCCAACTTGATTGCTTGTGAATAAATTTAGCTGTGTGCCGTGTGACTCTGTACTGCTTTAAGACCATGGTTTCTGATTTCCAGAGCATCCCCAGGAGCCCACAAGTGGTGAACAGAATCAGGCTAAGTGCAAACCCTGAGACCCAGGCTCGAACTTCACTCTGTCCCTCATTGAACTCCTGTGTCTACCGGGCTGCTCTTCTCTCATCAATACAGGGATACTGAATTTCTTCAGTCCAAGCTGTTCCATTTATTCCAAGAGGTAACGTACACACAACTGTTCTCTTGGCAGATGCATACAAATAAGGTAGCTGCTAAGTAGAAAATCCTGTCTTCTTAGCTCAGTATTTGCAATACAGGAAAGAGTTGGGGTTTTCTGAGTTTCAGGAGTGAGGGACTGACTGTTTTGTGATTCTTCATGTTATCCATGTTTTGTTTAAAGAAAGTGAATATTGGTATTTTTGTCATGCTCATATCTGTCACTCTTGTGGCATTTATTGTTTTTGGCTTCTGTAAACATTTTCATTTTGGGAGATTCATTGACAGTAATTTTAGAAAGTTCTAAATATTTGTATTTTTAAGAAATAGTTAGAATTTTTTGAGGTGAGTGAGATACCTCGGTGGAGTAAGTGTTAGCCTGGCAAGCACAAGACCCTGAGTGCCATTCCGTACACACTCAGCATTGTAGCTGAGATATCTGCCATGTCAAAAAAAAAAGTGTATTAAGTCGTTAAAAGCAGAAGCACAAGGTGGAATATGGCAATAACTTGATTCAAAAAGAAGAAAAGAGAAATACAAAAGTGAAACAAAAATGAAAGCACCAAATTGTTGCTTCTTACAAGAGTAAAAGATGAATCTATATCAGCAAGATGCTTTGTGGTTCTCTCACAGCCTGCTAAGGAATGATGGGAAGAAGTGGGTATCAGAAGGCGCTCATTTGGATTGGACAAAACGGGGTCGGGCAGGCAGCCCTGACATCAGGTGTCAGGAAGTGTGTTCTGTCTTCAAACATTAAGCAAGAACAAATAAAGGAGCAGGCGACAGAATTTTAGAGAAAACCCTGACAAGCCAGCAGATTGAAGTTACAGATTCTTTCCTTAAGAGGTACTTAGTTAATGAGTAAATACCATTTTTTTTTTTCAATTTATGTGAAAAGAATAATGGATGCCTTTGGCCTGGACTTATTTGTTGCTGTTTGTGTCTCACAGTGACAAGCATTTCTTTATGACTTTCCATTGTACAAACAAGAAATACCACTTCATGTCCATGAGACGTTGCCTTTGCAACCTAGAAATAATATCGAGCATATCAGGAGTACTAACAAAGACAATGCATTCACCCATTATTGGTTTGAGAAACATGACTGAGGTCTCTGTGTTCATCCTGACTGGCTTCACAGATGACTCTGTCCTGCAAGTCTTCCTATTTCTCCTATTCCTGGCCACCTATCTTTTCACTCTAGTGGGAAACTTGGGGCTGGTAGCTCTGGTCATCGGTGACACCCGGCTCCGCAAGCCCATGTACTACTTTCTCAGTGTGTTGTCGTTCTTAGATGCCTGCTACTCCACTGTTGTCACGCCCAAAATGTTGGTCAACTTTCTGACAAAGGATAAAAGCATTTCGCTTCTGGGATGCGCAGCTCAGATGCTTCTCTTCGTTACTTTCGGGACCACAGAATGTTTTCTCTTGGCGGCAATGGCTTATGACCGCTATGTGGCCATCTACAACCCGCTCCTATATGCTGTGACTATGTCACCCAGGCTCTACGTGTCTCTCATCATCGCTTCCTATGTGGGTGGCATAGTACATGCCACAATACATACCGTGGCCACATTTAGCCTGTCCTTCTGTGGATCCAACGAGATCCGCCACGTTTTCTGTGACATCCCTCCTCTCCTCGCTATCTCCTGCTCTGACACTCACCCCAACCAGCTTCTACTCTTCTACTTGGTGGGCGCCATTGAGGTGGTCACGATCCTGATTGTCCTGATTTCCTATGGCTTCATCCTGCTGGCCATTCTGAGGATGAATTCTGCTGAGGGGAGGCAAAAAGTGCTCTCCACGTGCGGCTCCCACCTCGCCGGGGTGTCCATTTACCACGGGACAATCCTTTTCACATATGTGAGACCCAGTGCAGATTCTGCTCCAGAGCACGACATGGTCGTGTCTGTATTTTACACCATCGTCATTCCTATGCTGAACCCCATCATCTACAGTTTGAGGAATAAAGAGGTGAAAGAGGCAGTCAAAAAAATCTTGAGAGAAATTGGTTTCCAAAGGAAATGTATCTTTAATATTTATTAAACTAAAAAAATCATGATTGTAAATTTATATATCTATGATCAGAACCTATAGGAAAACATTTTGTTTTCATTTAAAAGTGCTTGTACCTCCACAATATTTCTGATAGAGCATTTATTCATTAGACTTTAAACATATATATTATGTGCACAATGTCTGTATATGGCATTGCAAATATACATATACCTGCATTTTCCCTGCTGTGTAGGAGATACTAGTGAATGCTAACACATGACTTAAACCAGTCTTCTAAATCGAATATGTTACTATTACAAATGACGCTCTCAAGGCTGTATGGCCTGGAATTTTCTTGCATCGGTGATAATTTCAGTTACCCTTTGGTCAAAAGTTATTGCAGTTTTATCTAATTTATCTTAATGCACACCCATGAGACCAGATGTCTGCACCTTGGTCTCAGTTGTCCCAAGGATCTAAAAGATTTTGTTGTTAGAGATTTTTTCTTTCTTGTGCCTCATCACAGAAATTGATATCGCCCACTTGCAATCTCAGAAAACAGACTCAGCTGTACAGTGATGTCTATGTAATGTTTATATCGATTGCAGATGACAGAAGCTGCACCCTAGGAGATGATTGGCAAGTGGCTGCCTCATGGCTCTTTCCAGAGCTAAGGGCAGCTTGTGTGGTGCTGCAGTTCTCTGTCTGAGGTCCAGGTCCTGCCTCAGGTCTTTGTACTGCTCTTGTGCTAAATACATGAGGAATGGCCTGGAGTTGTTTTTGCTGTAGCACACTAATGTCCAGTAAATAAGATACTGACAAGATAAACATTCTCACTTTTCTTTAAATTACATCTCCTTCTGCTTCACTTATCTTCTATTATTTTTCATTTTATTTATTTATTTATTTATGGCAGAACCTGTGATTGAACTGAGGTCCTTGTGTTTGCCAGGCAAGTGCTTATTCCACCAAGCAATATCCTCAGCCCCTATCTTCTGTACTGAAACCCATTTAAAGATGCATCTACCTGGAGAAGCATCAAATGCAGATATCTGATTTCTTTGGGTAGGAATTTATAGCTTCCATAATCAGTGCTTTTCCTGTAATTTTTCCCAAGAATATTTCATCATAATATAGCAATCAAAGCTACCTAGTTTTCCAGTGTTAATTTATAAATGTCCATTTTCAATTCCAGAGTAATACTTTCATCTGCCAGTTTCTTATTCATTCTGGTCTCTTGTGAAAATTTCAGTCACTCATCTGTCTAAGAAACAGTAAGTGTTTACCAACCAAATCAAAATTTAACAATTTTTTTAAAAACTGAAGTTATGGAAATTTCAGAAACACATTGTAGGTAAGATTCTGTAATATAAGACTAGAGAGATCGCTCAAAAGTCTAAGTACCTGCTTTGTAACGTCAAGACCTGAGTTTGCTGCCTGGCATTGCAGGTCACGCCACATCAAGGGGCTCTGTGCCAGCCACCAAAACCAGGTCTGGTGGTGCTGCGGATGCTAAACCTGGAGGATCACTGTGAATCCGCGCTACATAGCAAAACCCTGTATGAAATAACTGAAAAAGAAGAAGAAAAAATTATGTAATATAGAAATTCAAAGTCACCAGAGTGATTTTTCAAATGATAATGTCTTAGAAGACTTTGTGGAAGAAAAGGACAACTGCTCAAAAATAAGCCTGTGGAATCTTGTTATACAACTGAATATGATTCCAGCATCAAGAGCTACATAAGGGGTTTCTCTCATACACACCAGGTCTGCACACTTTTTAAAGAAATGTTACAGTCAGGTTTTATGTTCGGAAAACACCCTACCATCCTTTGAATTGAGAAAAACAGAAGCAGTACTTTAAAAGTGCAAAAGGAAAACCAGACATTAGAATGTCCTCTCATAGCCAGGATTAGCTGGAGAGCATCTTTAGTAAGTCCAACGAGAAGTGATGTTCCACTACTTTGTAATAAAACTCCAAAAATTCTTTTATAACAGTAAAATAACTCGATGTTGAGGAAATCAATGCTGTAGTAAATCACTTTCCTATTATGTGCTGATGTTCAGATCAACAAATAATATATAAAACGATAGCATTAGACAAAGCTCAGTTCAATGATATTTCATTCTACATACCTCATTTACTGAATAATAAAAATAAGGAAGAATAAAATGATTCTTTTATTGTCACCATAACTGTGCAGCTTCTCTAATTTCTTACAAGGTCTATTTTATTAGTTTTGTTTGTGAGTTTTGATTACAACTTAGATCCATTCTTATGCGGTGTGCATAAGGTTTGACACTCTGTGTACACTTACTTCACCACTATATTTCTAATGAATTAAAACGCACTTGTAATGTGAGATTTTCTTTTAAAATATTGTGATGAGTATGAATACGTTATGCTTGCTCCTGTGGAAATGGCCTGTCCAGTATGCCTTGCTTCCATCTTTCCTGTCTATTTCTTCTCCTTTTAATCTGCACACTGTCCCCTGGTGATAGTTTAATGCTCATTTATTGACCAGGCATTCCTGTCCACACCCACTGCCCAGTGCTCAAGGACATCACCACGGCTCTGGCTGAGAACAGCAGCATGGATCCCATCAAGACCATGGCTGAGGTCCGTGCCAGGCAGGTGAAGGAGGCCAACCCCGCTCTTGACATCGACTGCACAAGGGTACCGATGGCATGCAGTGACATATCATAGAAACCTTAACTGGCAAAAAGCAACAGATATTTCTCAGTACATTAATGGTTAGAATTATCCTGAAGAATGGTGACATCCATAATCCTGGAGAATCCAAAGGGTGAGGAGAATTTCAGGATGAGGTGCAGTAGCAAGATCCACTTGCCACTTGATTAAATGAAGGAGTTTCTTGCCTTTCATTGACATTTATTGTTACTCCCTGTTTTAGATATTATTGATGCTGTGTTAAAAACAGCTATTTGGTAACTGTGTTTTCACTTGTTCAGAGATGTGTAATTGTAGGGTTACTGTTCGTCAGGTATTTATATTCATTAAAGCAATCTCTTAAAACAAACAAAAAAAAAATTCTCAATCCTCTCTTGTGGTCCAGATGGGAAATATATCATTAGTTCCCACTTACTTTTGAAAACCTTTTTCCCCTTTGAATTAGAAGGACAATCTTTTTACGATACAGTCACGTAGGTCACAGTCTAATTGCTTCCAGGGCTTTGACTATGCCACTCTGAGCTCCCTTGCCATGTTGGTGTCATCATAGATGGCTCTCAGCGAGGCCCTGCCCAAGCACCACTCCTTGTTTCCCTCCTGAGGCAGAGAGGAGAGGAGCCTTCTCTGATGACAGCTGACCCCATTCTGTCCTACCCCGAGAGAAATCCTGGGATCATCACCACACACAGAGTGAACTTGTTCCACCCTCTTTGCCCTGGGTGAAGTCAGCACTCAGAAGATGCTGGAGTCTCTTATGTAGACCAGGGTGGGAATCCCTTCAACTCCCCACACTGAGTAGCTGTGCTTCCAATGCTGGTGAAGATTCTTTCTGCTTCTCTACTTATCTGAACCGGAAATGGGTCTGGGTTTTAGCTGGTTACCAGTGCAGGCAAGCTGCATTCCAGTGACCTCCAGTGTTTCCTTTATCTCCCGAAAGACAGGTGTATTTGTTGATTTGCGCAAATATCCTGGAATGCAAGTTTCCTATTATATGAGTAACACAATGTGTGAACAATTTAATGAGAAAAATACCACAGGGGTGGTGGGAAACAGGTAAAAGTTTGTTATTAAGGGAAAGGGGTCCAAGGAATAGAGAAGCCTAAGAGGGCACGAGTGATGAGAAATTGTCACATGCAATGTGTGTGTGTGTGTGCATGTGTGTACACCAAACCCCTTGCACAAATGGAATTATTATGTACCACATGCCTGTATCAATAAAATATGCTTTAAATACTCAGGAATTGCTTGTGCATGCTGCCTGGCTCTGGTCTGGTACTTTCAAGCCCCCACCATATAAACTGTTACAACACGATTTCCATGATCACACTACTTAAACTGTGTAATGGTTTAATTTTCAGTGGCAGAAACGTCAGTGTGACTGGGCACATGCTTCTCCCCTACAATGGTAATGATGCGAGCTTGTACCAGGTAACTAGGCAGCGGACAACTGAGGTAATTCTTTATGTACCCTGCTGCATGTCATGTCTGTGGTGAAATCTCCAAGAACATGTTGCCCGATTTCCTTTCATCACCAATGGGAGAACAGTCGGAAATTTTAGATGCAGGCACTTTGCTCAGTGCTACAAAGCTCTTGCCAGTGATGTCAAAACTTGATACTAGATTGGGTGTCTGCAGAGCGCCTAGTTTTAAGATTCATATGTATATAAAAATGAAGGAATGGTTCGATGTTTTTCACTTGCAATTGGAAGTCAATGGTAGAAATATGGGAGGGAAACACATATTTACAGTCTTTGTGCTTTTTTAATTTAATATTTTTATTGTTTAAATTTAACAATGGTTATATTACATATTTTCATCATCAGGTCAGTTTAGATTAATACATATAGGTATATAAGATTCATCAAACAATTAAACATTAACCCTTCTAAATCAACATTACTTTTTTTTTCTTTTCCCCTTTCTTTTCTTTGAAAGTTGACATATTGCATACTGTCCTCACAATCGTTCTACAGAGTACAGTGTGTGGGCATGACCCACCACCCACTTCCCTATTGATGTTGCTTAGAAAAAAAAAAAAAAAGGAAAATAATATATTTCTCTTTGGACTAAGAAGAAGCAGATACA
>PVJA010045203.1:0-15781 GCA_004027025.1 Myocastor coypus
AAAAAAAAACAAAAAAATAGGGCAGTATTTTAGCAATATTTATTCCTTTTTAAAATTTCGTTTATTGTATGCAAGATTTTATTACTAGTCAGGGTGTTATTAAATTCCTTATTTGCAGCCATATCTTGGGGCATGAATTTTTTTTATTTTTCCAGTTTGGGATACTTAACTCAAAGCCTAGTGCACTCACTTTATCAGTAAACTATATACCCAATCCAAAAGTTGGCCTCTCTCTCAAGCCCTCCTCTTTCCCTTGCTCAGTGTTATTAGGGATTAAACCAAGACTTTGTACATGCTAAGCACATACACTACCAATGAGCTATCTCCTTAGGTGGAGTTCAGTGTTTGTGTCTCCTAAAGTAAGAGTACGATCCTTAACTGGAGAGAAAGAGAAGCAGGCTCTAAGAATGGTGCTCAGATTCAGAATCTCTGCTTGGTTTCAGCACTGTGGAAGCTTAGGTTCATTCAGCCTGCCTATCTCCAGGATTCTAATCATCTCATTGAGATCAACGTTCATTTTTTGGGGTAACCTTTATTTGTTCAGACTGTCCCTCACAAGATCTCCTGGAGATGCCTCAGCTGCGTGTTAAGTACTAGGATGAGACTAGTGCTTCCCTGGGAGGCCATGGTCTGACATGTGTGTGTACGTGGGTGCATTTGCAACAACTTATCTGTCAAGAGACCTCCATGTGAAGGCGTAAATCAGACCTCGTACAAGGGAGTGTTGGTGTAAAGGAGGGATATCAAATGGGCCTCAAGCTAAAGTGTGATCATAAGAATTAGTAATAGTCTTGATTTATCACATCTAGTCATATAATATAGTTTTTATGGTCCAAGAGAGCTGCTTCAGGAAATGAGCAATCATTTATACTTTTAAAAAACTCAAGATGAAATAATTCATGCTGTCACTTATAAATATGTAACTTAAAATCAAAATACTTAGGTTTGCAATGCCACTCCATAGTTTACTGACTGTAAATGACTCAAACATTTAATTTCTGATATGTGTAGCACAAATAATATGCAAATGGTGCATAATAATAATCTTATGTATTTATTTACCTATTTATCTGGTATAAGGTCTCATTATACAATGTGGACTTGTAGTGATCCTCTTGTCTCAGCCTTTCCAGTGCTGGGATTTTAGGTGTGTGCCACCATGCTTGCTACTGGTGATCAGCATGGCATGCTCGTGGTCCCAAGACCAGCATGGCATGTGGTACCAGGATTGAACCTAGATCCTTGCACTTGCCAGGCAGGGGCTTAGACTGCTAAGCTATCTCCCCATCCCAATAACAACAACAACAATAATAATAATAACCTTACAGATTGAATTGTATCCTCCCCCAACCAAGAAATGGTACGTTGAGTTCTAACCCCTATTACTGATCAATATAATTTTACTTAGAAATTCCTATTGTAGATGTGAGAAGAGGAAATCATTAGGGTGGGCCAGTGTCTCACATGACTAGACCTTGTAAGAAGAAAAGAGAACAAAGACACATAAGAAGAATGTCATGTGAGTGGAGACAGACCGTAGTGATACATCTTTAAGGCAAGGAATGTCAAGGATTGCTAGAGTCTAGAAACTAGGAAGTGGACTTGAGCAAATTTCCCTGGCGTCTTCAAAGGGAGTGGAGCCATGCTAACACTTTGATCTCACACTTCCATGAGAGAGTAAATCTCTGCCACTTCAGGGATGGTACTTGGTGAGGGCGGCACTATGAAGCTAAAATAAATAATGATAGTTTTGTCTTTCTCAAAGGAATTGTGAATGAGCAACCATACACAAGTAGGGCACTTTTCCTTTGATTGTTGAGGCATGTTATCTTGCAAGGAAATAGAAAACTGAGTTCAATTTGACTTAAGTAAAGAAAGAAAATGTACTGATCTAAATAATAGGTGAATTCAGGCATAGATGGACTGGGGAGTTCAAATGACTTAACCTTTCAGTTTTGCTTCCCAGAAGTATTTCATTTTATTTAAAGACTCCTTTAGGGGCTGCTTCTAGCTTCAGATAAGTTCATTTTCCCAAGTTCAAATTTAGGTGAAAAGAGAAGGTTCACTGTACCTCAAGAAGAAATTCTGGATTGTACCAACTCAAGCCATGTGCCCATCTGTTAACCCTGTGCACTCTGCTGCCCCAGTTGGTCAAGCTGAATTGTGTTTCTAGAGCTGGAAGCTGAATCCTTCTGGAGTTACATCCCCTGAGCATGGGAAATGAGAGTTTCCTGGAACAAAGTTCATAGTATCACAAGAAGAAAGGAAAATAAGTAGAACCCATCTTTCTCCAGTTTCTGTCCTATTTCTTTATTCTACTTCGCAACAAAATATCTCAAAAGAAATTTCTATTTTTGAAACATGTAATTATCATCTACCAGGTGGGATATTCCACCAGTCCACAAATGGCGCCTCTCTGTAACCATCAATGACCACCAGAGTGCAAAGCTGTACCTCCAGCCTGTCTTCCTTGCTCTCTTTTTCTCCCCATATTGACCTTCTTGCTGCTTTTCCAGCTCCCCTGGACCTGCCAGAGTTCCAGCTATGGTGGGAAACACTTCTTCACTTACATTCTTCACCCTGAATATTGCTGCTACTCAGTGCCATTTGGCAGAAAGGCAGGCTCGTAGAAGCATTCTGCTTGGTCTTCATCCACCTGTTCACCAAATCTGATACCGTGTGACTTCTGGGTCTTTTCCAAAGTCAAAATGATTGTGAAAGGTCAATGTTTTGAATTGTTTCTGGACATCAAGGTACCACAACTGCGCAACTGAAAACACCCATTAAAGAGAACTTCCAGAGCTGTTTCAGAAAGTGGAATAAATGGTCAGATAACTGTGTTCAAAGCGAGAAGAAGGATTTTTTGGGGGTAGAGGGTTAACATAAATGTATATTTTACTATGATAATTAAAATTTTTTAAATGGACACAGTAGCTTTCTATCATAACTGTTGTCTTCCACTGGCACAGAAGTGTACGACTTCCATGTCAGTGGCTGCGTGATGCAAACTTCCCCTCCCAAACTCTACACTGAGCTCCAGCTCCACACCAACCTCCTGTCAAGCTCACCTTCACAACCTGTGTGAACTCAGATCATACTGCTACCCATGAGGCCTCTGCCTTGGTTGAAGCTACCACTTGACTTACCTGGGCTCCTGCTGCAGAAAGACTGCATCAGTCTTTCTCAACTCCCTGCCTCCTTTCTTGCCAGAATTATTTTTATTAGAAAACACAGTTGAGATTATGTTACTCCCCTGGTTCCTACCTTCTATTGCCTTTCCATTGCACTTAAAATTAAAAGAAAATAAAAGCTCAAGTTTTCCGCATAGGTTTAAGAATTGAACCTGCACTGGTGGTGCCTGCCAACCCCCCTGATCTCATTTTCAGCCTGGCCTTGACCTATGAGGGGCAGAGTTATGAGAGCGGTCAGCTCTGGGAAAGTGAAAAGAGTGATCCCTGGCCATAGAAAACTAAAGAATAATGGCAAGTAGTAAAACTACCTTGGCCAGTGTGTTATCACTATGAACAATTGCAATCACTCTAAAATGTATGGACAGTTTTAAAGATACACAAGAAAACTTTATTTTATTTATATGCTTATTTATTTATTTATTATGTATTTTGTACAGAGTCTCACTATGCAGCTCAGACTCACAGTGATCCTCCTATTTTCGCCCTCCCCAGTGCTGGGAAGGTGTGTGCTTCTGCTGCTGAGCTACATCCCCAACATCTTCAATTCTGTTTTATGTGTGGCTACTTGAGGAGTTTTTGTTTTTGTGTTTTGAGATAGTCTTGCTATGTTGCCCACACTGTTCTTGAACTCCTGGACTCAATGAATTCTCTTGCATCAGCCTCGTGAGTAGCTGGGACTACGGGCATGTGCCTCTCTACACTTGACATTCTTGAGGTTTTTAGTCGTGCTCCAAATATACAGTCAAAATTTCTGTTTAAATTGCTGGTTATGGTATAGCTTAAAATAAATAAAATAGTGATATATATATATATATATATATATATATATATATATACCAATATATATACCTATATATATATATATATATATATACCAATATATATACCTATATATATATATATATATATATATATATTGGTACAGAATTATCATAGCAGGTAACTTTCAGTATGTAGAAGAAGCAAGTGTTAATGAACACGATCTAACCTTAGTTTGGTTTCCTGAACACATCAACATGGTCTTGACCGTGGGCTTTCACTCCAGCTTAGTGATTCTCAATGGGGCAATCTTCCCTCACCCAAGGGCACTTGTAGGAGCTGGAGATGTTGGACAGTCACAGCTGGGGGTGACTGGGATGTTGATGGAACCCAGCGGGCAATGCACAGGTGACCTCCAAGCACCCTACCTACACAGATCATCACCCAAGGGAACAGGCATCTTACTTCTGCTGTCAGCCCAGTTGAGGGTGAGCAAGCTCATGGTTCTCTGTAAAGATCTCCCAGCCATCAAAGCTTCTCCTGGATCATTTGTGGTCATTCAGGTCTCAAAAAAAATAATTACCAATATTTAGAAGCCTCCCCTGAGCCCACCCAGGGAACATACCCTCTGTGCCCTGCTATCTTACTACCCGATTTTATTTTCTTCATCCCACCTTTCACCTCTTCAAGTTAATCCTTCTGTTCATGACTTGGCCAGTTAGTATCTGTTTCACTTCTGTGAATTGAAGCACAAAGAAAGGACTTTGTTCAGTGCTATATGCCCAGAGTTCAGGAAGCAATTGGCAGTTAACAGATGCTTAATAAATATTTGTGTATTCATTTTGGAAGATTGGTTGCAGGACTCACAGGGAATAGCAGAATCTGTACATGCTCAAGTCCTTTACATAAAATGATATAGCATTTCAATATAACCTACATAGCCATTCTGCATACCTTAAATTATTTCTGGGTTCCTTAAAGAGCTAAAACAATGTATTGATGTCTACATGTTCCTCCCACGGCCTCATGCACTCTAGGTGGGACGTTTTGGAATTGGTTGGTTCTAAGTTATGGGCTGCTGGGATTAAGGCTGTGGTACTGGATTTAGCCAACTGATTGGGTCATAGCTCTGGGTGTGGATAATGGGAATGGTCAGCTTGGGAATGGGGGACACCACCCAAAAAGCTTAGGGTCTGGATGGATAAGAAGGAAAGGGAGGCCTGCCTTGCTGCCTGCTGCTTGCTGCTCGCTGCCTTCTGCCTGCTGTGCCATGGACTATTTCTCCACTATGCTATCCTTCTTCCATGCCACCCCACCTTAGAGCCACCTGGTTATGGGCAGAGATCTCTACAAACTGAGCCAAAATAAACCTTTCTTCTTGAATTTATGGGAGTCAGATATTGTGTCTCAACAATGAGAAAGATGCCCAAAACAAAGTTCTATGTAAATAATTATTGCGCTACGTTGTTTAGGGACTTATATAGGGGAAGCTGTAGATGCTAAGCAGGCTTAATTTTTTTTAACATTTTTTGCTCATGATGGATTGAACTCACCATTGTGGAGCCTGAGAGCCTAGAGAGTTTACTGCATAATGAGTGAGCAGAACAGAACAAGACAACAGCTGTCTACTGAGATTCTGTAATAATGGGAAGTGCTACATTATCATTTTCTCTAGTCAGTGGAGCTCTGTCACTTGGCTTTATTTCATAGTCATTCACATATCCAGAGATCAGAATGACATTTCTGACAGATCCAACTCAAGATAAAAGATGGCTCATGCTCTCATTGATGTTATTTATTGTTTTTATTATTTTTTTTTGAGACAATTTCACTATATAGTGCACTCTGACCTTGAACTCACTTATGTAGCTCGAGCTGGCACTGAACTCACAAGGAACATCCTACGTTAGCTGTGTGATTGCTGGGATAATGCGAGTGTGCCACCACGTCAGGCTACATTTGTTATTTAATGTTTATGTTCTAATCAACTTGGTAGCTTTTCACTGACTACACTACTTTTTTTCCCCCTCCCTTAGCTCTTGTTTCCTAGACCTGAGCAAGAGAGATGCTTTTTAAATGTAGCAAGATAATTTTCCCACTGATACTGTCAGTGGCTGCAGAAACCTCAGCAGAGCATCTAGGGCTGCTAGTACTGCCTCAGTATTGCTGTATGTACTGCTGGGAGCAAAGCCAAGGGTGGCCTGGGACCTCCAGGCTCAGGAAGGCTTCAGCGGAGCAGCTTTTTGCTTTACACTCTTTCATGGTGGCACCTGACCACTGTAACCCAGATGTAACCCTGAGCCACTTGCTAGAGAGCAGAACTCCAGCCACCCTTTCTGTGCCCCTCTCTCCTGATGCCCAAATTGGTGCCTAGCAAATTTTCAATAATAAGAGCATTTCAGTCCCTTTTCTCTCATTAGAACCGAATATGAAACTGGGTAGTATATAAAGAGAAGAGACTTTTACCTCACCGTTCTCTAGACTGGTATGTCTATGAATATGATGCTCAACTTTGGGGGAGCCTTGTGCTGCTTCAGCTTATGGTGGAAAGTGGAGCGGAGACATACTGGGTAAGGGATGGCATACTGGGATGGACTTGGACTTGTTCTCTAACAACCCCTGCTCATGGTGATTACTCCCACGGGAGTGGGAACTCATTCATTTGAGAAAGATATTCACTCTTTTCAGTATTGGGTATTGAGCCCAGGGTCTTCTCGCTGAGCTATATCCCAGTCCTTCTGTATTTTTAATTTTGAAACAAGGTCTTCCTAAGGTGCGAAGTTTCCCAGACTGGGCCCAAACCTGAAATCCTCATGCTTCAGCCTTCCGGAGTGTTGGGAGTGCAGGCATGTGTCACCATCCTTGGCTGCCCTGGTCTCACTTAACAATCTAATACCTCTTCAAGATCCTACCGTCTCTCAATACCACTACATTTTTTCAGAACGCACAAGCCATATTAAAACTCTAGCAAGAGGTAGAAGATGGGGAAGCATCAGATACTTTCCCTATCCTTCCTTATGCTTCCCTTTCTCCTGAGATTCCTCCAGAGGCTGCCTGACTCCTAACTGGAAAATAACTGTTCATCTGCGAAGATTTAGTGATCTAGTAAAACTTCACCTTTTATTTGATTCCTTCTTCCCTGTCTCATTTTCCTTTGCCCCTTTTCTTACACTTATACCTTCTAACAGAGTTTTATTTTTTAGGGAACCCTAGCTAAAACTCTTCTGATGTGACCCTGACCTGGCATTCATTTTTTTTTTTTTTTCTGAGGTTCTGTGCTTTCTTAGAATCTCCTTGAGGTGCCTCACAAAAAGACCCATTTCACTGTGTCAGGCTACCAGATTTGGCTGAGCTCCCATATGAACCCAGCTCAGCCTGTGTGTGGGAATCCCATAAATCAGAGCCTGAGCCAGAAAACAGAAGCCAGGCCAAAGAATTCAGCTGGAGTGTTGTCAACAACAAAGAGTTCAAAAGTCAGAATAAAATTCTAGCCCCAAATGTGTTGCAAGAGGTACAAGGGCAGAGAAAACAGGAGGGAGATGCAGATATTAGCAGCTGCAGGGAGCTGCGTTCTCTTAGGCTGGAAGGATACAGGGAGGTTGTGCTGTGGGAAGACTTTCAGCAGAGAGGGAACTCGGCCAAGAGCAGAGCTAAGGGTCCAACGCCGCCAGTTCAAGACAGGAGATGCAGCCAGAACAGTGAGGCACACTACTCCGACTTCTCCCTTCTTCTCACCCACTACTGTAGAAAAGAAGATGTGAGTTACCCACAACTGTAAGTGCCTTATTCCCTGTGGGTTTATTTGCAGGAATATTGGTCCCCAGGTGATGATGCTGAGATATGAGGGAATCTTTAATTAATTAATGTTTTCTTGTTTCAGAACTTTTGTTTTTTTATTTATTTTTATGGCCGGCTCAGCACATACACATGTTTAGCTAATCCATGAATTTCAAATGCCTACAAATTCAGAGTTACTGTTAAAAAATGTACAACATTTGTTATGATATATAAATAGGCCACTATTTTCATAAATAAAAACTCATTTTGTGACATTCATTATGGTTAACTAGAAAAGCCCTGGATAAGCCTGATGGATTGGCATGCTGTGACCACAGCTACTGAGGCTGAGACTGTAGGACTTGTTGAACCTAGGAATTCAGTGTTAGTGGACATTCTGAGCAACATAGAAAAGCCACACATTAAAAAAAAAATCAAGTCTCACACAAGGTGTGGCTCCTGCATATGGCTGTTCTGATAGAATGCAAGCTCATCATCTTGGATGACAGGGCCTTGACTAGAGCACTTAGGTGTCTCTGAGAATTATTTTGTGCCCAATTGTACACATCAAAAGTGTCTACATGTGGAACTGAAAGGAACTATAAGGACATCAAGGAGAAACTTCACATACGGCACTTTACAATTTTGAGTAAACCTAACATATTCAGTACAGTTTCCTAGCCAAATATTTTTTCTATTATTTTATTAAATCCACCATAGCAATTTTGCTTCATCAGGCCTTAAATTTTTCTAGGAAAAATAAAGCTCTTGGAGAGTCTTCCATAAAAAAAAATTAATCTTATCACCCCCAGAGATCTATACTTTCCTTACCTCCCACCTTTAGGAGGCCTAAAAGATAAAAAATTGAAATAGTAACAGATTTCAAAGAAAAATATTTAATCTTATCTCTTGCTTGGATAGCAATTGCAAGCTACTTAATTGTTCTTTCTGAAACAGTCTGTAGCATATTTTTAAATAATAGGCTGGAATTGGCAACCACCACTCATGGTTGTGTCTTCTTGGAGTTGAGATGCTAAAGTTGCAGAAATGTCATCATGGCTTGTGGCAAGTTGGAGGCATGCTAGCAAAGCAATCTTCTAAATTTTTTTCATTCTTCTAAATTTTTTTTCAAATAAATATCCTAAACTGAAAGTGTAGGCATTCTTAGGATCAGAAGAGGAGGGGATTAGAAAAGAAATCATGTCCACATGCATGTGAAATCCTGAAGTAATCCTATTCATTGACAGAAGAGCACATGGGGACTTTCACCATCACCACTCATCAGGTGATCAGATTTGGGGATTGTTGGTAATTGACCAACAACCTGAGATGAAAATAATCAACTTCTACTTACAGTGCCTCTGAAAATGGAGGTTTTAAGTCTTACTGATTTTGTATGTAGGACAAATGCAAAAGTTAAGGGTACTAATTTTTTCAATGTATTTAGTATGGCACCTATAGAGTCTCACTACACAGACCGGACTCATAGTGATCCTCCCGTTTTCGGCCTCCCAAGTGCTGGGATTATAGGTGAATGCCACCACACCCACTCTTACATTAAATACAGTAAAACTAAATATAGTAAAAGTAAATAAAAATAAAATGAAAGTAAGATAAAGTAAATGAGTGTGTTGTTAAAAATAAATAAAATGAGAGTATAAAGTGAAAAACTGAGGCAACTAAGGAAATTAACTGCCATTGATTTCATTAAATTTATTTAGTGAAGCAAAGAATTCAAGAGCCCCAGCTGTTTTGTGTGAGTAGCTTCCTGCTAGGCACACTAATGGACAGCTTAATAGTTTAAAGCAAGCAGTGGCTACCCTATGCCTGGCAACCTCATCTCTTGATTTACTAGATAGCACTGGAACACATAATCTGGCAAAGCAAGGAAACCGACATCTTATTAAAACTCTTAAAAACAATCAAGGAAAATCACTGCTTTTGAAATTAGGCCAATCTTTTAAAAACAGAAATGAGTTAAATCTCGGAGGGAGACAGTAACATAGGCTGCCAAGAGTGAGCATCTGGGGACACAGTAGCACATAATAAGAGTCCAGAGTGAGGCAAGTTGGGTTTTGAGATTTAGATCTGTCTGTGTTCCCCTCTGTGCATATTCAGTATCCAGAAATGGTTATTAATAAGAACCTGGGAAAAAGCAGTCAGTGAAGATGTCCCTGGCTCCAGAGCTGTCTATATTCAGCTACAGACTTGCATCTTCAACAATGAAGGAGCAGCTGTCATTCCTTTAGAATGGACTCACTTAGTACTTTGCACTTGCAGAACAAAGTATCCTGCCATCACTCTGCCACACAGACTCCAGCGTCCCTGTCTCCACCTTGTTTTTCTACCCTAACAGCCCTCTAAACATCCTGTCTTATATGAAGCTCATGTTGGTCAGCTGCCTTCCTCTACCACAAACACTTGAGGTCATCATCCTATCCAGGGGAGAGCTTGTTTTGGCTCGCAGTTTGGAAGATTTCATTCTGTGACCCATTGTCTCTGTTGCTTCAGGGCCTGTGGCGAGGAAGCACATTATAGTGGGAGCAAGTGACAGAGCAAAACCACTTCCCTCATTGCCAGGAAGAGCAAAAGATTGAGGAGGGATCTGTAGACTCTGCATTCCCCCTCTGGGCCCGACTTCAGTGAACTGAAGACCTTCCACCAGGACCAACCTCTTAGAGAACCCACCACCTCTCTCAGTAGTACCCCTGGGGACCAAACCTGTAACACATGAGCCCTTGGAGAATACTCAAGACTCAGACCCTACCTGTTAGAACAAGTTTCCTACAAACCTTATCTATGCTTGGCTTTTTCCTCAATGAGTAAGTAGTTGCTGTGTTCCTCAGGATTTCTTAATCGGTGGATTAGGCTAGGCTATATGATCTCAGGAGCTCCCAGAAAATGGATATTCTGTCAAAGCCTTCATGATGACACCACTGAGCATGCAGCTCAGAATATTAAAAAATAATAACACTTTTAAGCTTAAGTTGTATAAAATAGGTTAGCTTCCTAGCTCTAATTTTGTTAAGCTAAAATCTGTATAATATCATGGTATCTTAGTTACTTTTCTCTCGTTTCTGGGACAAATACCTGACACCCAAAATGAAGGAAGGAAAAGTTTATTCAGCTCACAGTTACTGGAGCTTTCAGTCCATGTTTGATTGGCTCCGAGGTAGAGTGGCACATGGCAGAGAGCAGCAGTTCATGGCAGCGGAATAGCAACAATGGCAACAGAGGCAACGGAACAACCAGAGGAGCAGAGAGAAACAGCGCAATTCTGTCTCTCTGTCTCTCTTTATATTACATTCAGCTCTCTGCCTCAGCCTATCCACCTTAGGCTACACCCATAATCCCAGAAGGACTCAGACCCATAATCCCATCGGTACTAAAACACATAATCCCAGGGATCATGAGGCAAGTTGCAAGTTGCAAACTCTAGAAGTCCCCACCTCATGATTGCATGAGGCTTTGGGGGGACAACTAGACATAAACCATAAAACATGATATGTCTAAGTCATAGTATATTTTAATGATATAATCCAGTATTTCTCATGAAAAGCAAGTATCTGTTAGATAACTCTTAGTGAGAAAATTGCTTAGTCCAACAGATTTTGTACAAAGGTGTTTAAATTCAGATGGAAAATCTATCTATCTATCTATCTATCTATCTATCTATCTATCTATCTATCTATCATCTATCTATTTGGTTGTTACAGGTCTCACCACAAAACTTGGACTTGTAGTGAATCTTCTGTTTTCAGTATCCCCAGCACAGGGATTACAGACATGAACCACAATATTTGGTCTCAGTGGCCAGCTCAGTGTGCCTGGGGGTGGGGCCAGTGCCCATGTGATGCCAGGGATCAAACCCGGGTCCCTGAACTTGCCTAAGCAGGTACTTAGTCCACTGAGCTATCTTGCAAGCCCTCAGATGGCTAATGTAAATAATTCAAATAAGTAGGTCAATATTTTATTTGGGGGAGGAGAAATAATGCAATTCTAAAAAATATTATTTTGGTTAAAAGCATATATCTTACAGTAAAAAAAAAACAAACAAAAAACTAATTTTTAAACAAATGGTCAAGATGAGTGTAAGAGCTTGCTAGGGCTAGAACAGCAAAGTACCAAAGCCTTGTGAGCTTCAGCAGAATTATCTTTTCTCATAATTCTGGAACCTAGAAGTCTGAGATCAGGATGCTGTTTCTTTCTGGGGCCTCTTTCCTGGGCTTCTGGATGACCACCTTTCCTCCATGTCTGTCTATGTCTCAAACTCACTTTTCAACAAGGTCAGTCATCCTGGAATAGGACTTATAGCCATGATCTTGATCTCATTTTTTTTTTTTTTTTTTTGTCTTTTTGAGACAGGGTCTCGTTATGCAGTTCAGGCTGGTCTTGAGCTCACTTTTGTAGCCCAGGCTGGTCTCGAACTCACACCAATCCTCCTGCCTCAGCCTCCCGAGTGCTGGGATTACAGGCGTGCACCACCACGCCCGGCTGTTGATCTCATTTTATTCATTTATTTATTTTTTTGTCGGACCAGGGTTCAAACTCACGACCTTGCACTTGCCCAGCAGGCACTTGTGCCTCGGAGCTATCTCCCCAGCCCCTTCTCATTTTAATGTAATAATTTTTCTAAAGGTTATATGTTGAAATACAATCATATTTTGAGGAGCTTGGGATTAAGATATGAAGATATGAATTTTTTATAGATTTAATTTTATTTTAAAGAGTAAAAATAGCAGAAACGAAGATAGAAAAATAGTAGCAAGCAAGAGTACACATAGTACAGAATTTCAAAACAAGAAAAATTTAGCAATGGTTGTATTACATATTTTCATCATCAAATCTGTTTAGATTAATAGATATAGGTATGTAACATTGGTCAAACAATTAAACATTAACACTTTCAATAAACATTAATTTTTCTAACTCTTCCAAATGCATTTTGTTTTTGGCAGACTTAGTTCATTTTATTTTTGTGTAAAAATCCTTTATGTTGTGGCTACTGCTGGAACTTGAGTCCTCTGGACAGAGACTCTGGTGTGGGTTTTCACCAGATGGTCGGTGAATTCCTGATGGGTAGACTTGGTGAACACAGTCCCTTTCCAGAGCCAAATACATTTTGTATTTAAGTTACTCTTCTAAAAAAAAAAAATTATAGGGGTTGAGGATGCATAAAAGTCAAAGTCCTGAGATTGATACCTGGTACTGCCCAAAATTTATTTCTCTATCTATCTATCTATCTATCTATCTATCTATCTATCTATCTATCTATCTATTTTTCTTCTTTTGAGTCCTTACATTAGGGAGACTATACGATATTTGCATATGTAGGTCTGGTTTATTTCATTTATGAGTATATGTTCAAGATACATCCATTTATGTATGAAGTCTTGTAGTTTAGCATTCCTTACAGCTGAGTAATATTCCATTTTATGAAAATACCACATTTTTTAAACCGTTATTCAGATGATGGGCCTTTTGGTTGTTTCCAAGATTTGGCTATCACAAATTGTGCTGCTATGGACATAGGTGCACAGATATCACTATGGTGTGATGTTTTCAGTTCTTCTGGGAAAATTCCCGGTAGGGGGATAGCTGGATTGAATGGGATTTCCAGTTCTAGTTTTTTTAAAGGAGTCTCCACACTGCTTTCCATAATGGTTGCACCAGTCTGCATTCCTACCAGCAGTGGAAGAGTGTTCCTTTTTCCCCACGGCCTGTCCAATATTTGTTGTTGGTTGATTTCTTTATGGTAGCCATTCTTTCTGGGGTGAGATGGTATCTAAGTGCTGTTTTGATTTGCATTTCATGAATAGCTAGCTATGTGGAGCATTTCTTCATGTATTTGCAGGCTTGCTGAATTTCTTTCTCTGAGAAGGGTGTGTTCATCTCAGATGCCCATTTCTGGATTGGATCTTTAAATTTTGGGATCCTAATGGTTTTTAGTTCTTTATAAATTCTAAATAGAAGACCTTTGAATACTTACTAGCTAAAATCTTTTCAAAATTTGTGGGTTGTCTTTTCACTCTTTCGGTAATTTCTTTTGACATGAAAAAAACTCACCTGAAAGATGTGAATTTTGGAAAGGACATAGTTAGCCATGGTGTAGTTTATAGAATTATGCTCTGGGTCACCTGAACAGGGACAAGATTCTTGAGGTTTCCGAGGCAAACTGCTGTTGAGCACCTCCATTCACAGGTCCTATGCTAGTATTAAACAGAACTCTCTTCCTGCTACCCTAACCCCTTGTTCTTGCCGCCATAGCAAATGTTAGCATTATTACACTGTGACTTTGTCAGAACCATAGTGTTTGTTTGTTTCTACAATTCTTCTGGCTGAATCCAGAGCCTTTGCATGGAGCTACATCCCCCACCCTTTTTTCATCCTTTATTTTGAGACAAATTATTAGGCTGCTCAGGCTGGGTTGCAGCTTGTGATCCTCCCGACTCAGGCTGGGGCTGTAGGCCTGTGCCAACCCTGGATGGAGGCACCATTTTCAGTGTTTCTCTTCTTTGGATGGCCCATCTTCTGTCCTTCAGCAAATCTTGTCCATCCAGTTTCAGTGTCATCTGGAGCCTGCCTGTCTCTCTCCATCTCTTGAACTCTGCCCCTGATTGCTGCAATGCTGAGATTATAGGCAGGCACCACCATGCCCAGCTGGGTTCTTGCCATTTTTTGAAGCAGTTCTAGAAATCTTCTTTTGTGATTGTCTTTACAAGATGTGGTAAAAAAAAATATGGTGAAATCTGCTGCCCAATGCCATCCAACAGAAAGTCAGTCTTGTGGAAGCATGGCAGTTTTTCGTCATTCACCTCATTCACGGAATCTGACACTACAACTTCTGACTCTTCCCCAAGATGATTTTGGACTTGGAGGTGGCCACAACAATGCAGCAGAAATCACTGCAATGTCTCTGTGTCAAAAGTTGGCAAGAAGGATTGACTCAGTGTACCTGAAGTGAGTCTATTGAGAAGGTCTGATGGCAATGTCATTTTTTATGATACATTTTTACAGAGTTCACTGTGGTTTTCAATCATAGTCTCATAAATACATAGATATGTCTGCATGAAAAGAAATCATGAAATACTATTTGTGTCTGATACACTTTATTGGGCCCTTACCACCTCAGTGCTGTACTGCCCTGTGACAGTTACCCGAGCTGAGCACTTTACAGAGGACGAGAAAGGACACTCTTTCCTTCTCACTGAAGCAGATGTGGTCAGGGAATTAGCTCTCTCTCACTCAGCATCCTTCACAGTAGATGATAGCAGTTGGTGCCCAGCTTCCACAACCCTCAGGGGTGTTACCTCTGCAGCGCGTTCTGTAACATTTCCCAGTTTCTTCACTGAAGGAATAGTAAGCTGTGTGCTAGGGCTGCAGCCTTAGTCATGTCCTTAACTGGCTACATTTCCTTCTCTGTCTCACTCCCACACACCTTTGTGATGTTTCCTGTACCAATAGTGACCTTCTAAAGGGGAAGACAGCACACGAAGCAAAAGCTGCCCCAGTATGCCATGCTTGTGGATGGTGTACGTACCACTGCCATAGCCAGTTTTAAGGCCTGGATGGGACAGAGCCTTGCCTTAGCACATTGCTCCCTGTGCCTCTTAACTAGCTTCTTGAAGAGGAGTTTGGGGTCAACTGTTAATATAAGTAGAAGGCAAAGTTGTACTCTAGAGACACTACATAGTTTTCCTGGTATGCAGACCCTTGGTCAGTAGCTGAAATAATGTTTTTTTTTTTATTGCCAAAAAATTATATGGTAAGCTGGTATGTCATTGTCTTTGTCAATTAGACTTCCTCATATTCGTTAAATAGTAATGTATAGAGCACTATTATGGTATCCAGAAAAGTGAAAGATATAGTAGTTTTGTTATTATAAAGGCTTTTAGAAAAAAAATGAATGTTTTGTTATACAGGTCTTGCTTCGACTTGCCCTTGACCACCCAGCAAGAAAAAAAAAATAAATCCTTAATTACAATGCATGGAACGCAGAGCTAGATTGGTGAGATGAGCTTTAGGAGGCTTAGATTCAATAGCCTCCAACGTCA
>PVJA010045204.1:0-15774 GCA_004027025.1 Myocastor coypus
TTAAGAAAAAAAAAAAAAAAAAAACTTCTCTAGTAACTTCAAATTTTTTAAATAAGTTGATATTGTAGAAGCTGAAATTAGAAAAGCAATAAACCAAGGCTGAAACAGTTAGAGCAGCGAAAGATTGAGCAGTGGGCATTGCATGCATGTTCTAAGCAGGGAGAAAGCGGGAAGGAGGAAGGTGAGCAAGTGGCTTTCACAGAAGTCCTACTCAGTTAACTTTTACTTACAATTCCTTATGGGGTTTATTGTCCAGCATTTTGGTGCTAAGGAAGATGCAGTTTAAACTACAATGTCTGAAAGTGTAAATACAAAATTTGAATACAACATCCACAATCATTTGAGGTTGAAGAAAGTGATAGTGAGAACCTAGTGTGCAGAGAGGCTGGGGAGGGCCTCAGGAACAAACCTGGCCAATGGGAGGGAGAGCTACAGACAGAAGGAAATGCTGAGGGTTTTAACTTGATTAAAGTTCAAGTGAGTTTTTAGGGAGCAGCGGTAGATTTGGGGATGTTCTCAACTCCACTTGTGATATACTAACTTTGAGGCACCTGTACCATACAAAATATTTAACTTAATTTTGCTGGTCAAATTATGAAGGGGAAAACAGCATGAAAACATGTTTTGTTCAACATTTTAACTAGAAAAGCAGGCTGTTTTGGACTAGCTGTTCATTCCAGTATAAAACCTGTCTTTGACAGGTAACACATAATGAGCTGGATTCTTTTTAAAGCAAATTATTTTCCAGACATAACATCATGGCAGTACAGGATAACATGGATAATTAGTCAGAAATCCAAAATATAAGGAGCAAAGTAAAAGACAGAAAATAAATAGAGAAATAGGTCTTTTGCAGAAGGAAAGGAGGCTAAGAGATGGAGAGGGTAAAAGGGCAGAAGGGAATGAAGAATTAGGATGTGTTATATATGTACACCAAGTCCCAGAGGAACAGAACATGATATACCAAGAATAGGCACTATAATAAAAACTGAAAAAATGTTAAGCAGGATTCTGCTGGGGTATAGCTAGTAACTGAGTGGTGCTAGTTATACAGAGGTAAAGCCCTTGCTAGCGGCTGTGGGCTCCATCCCCAGCCTGTGCACATGTCACCAGAGTTTCACTGTTTAGGGAAAATTGTCTTTGTGTCATCTTAGGAAATAGTAAGTTGTGTTTTTTTGTTTGTTTGATTTTTAGCCTAACAGTATCAACGTAATCAGTTTTTCTATACAGTACTAGGAAGCCAAACACCCATGAGATTGTTGCTCCCTTCCAAGTAGATTATTCTGGAGACCAGGGATCAGGTATAATTAAGTGAGCAACGGATTGCCACCTAGAGCCTGCACAGTTGTAGGTCCTGGCAGAAAGACCTGCTGATGCCTTCTTCATTAAGATGAAGAATTTTATATACATGTATTAATCACTTATTCCCACTTAATACCCTATGAAACCTTACCATGCCCATTTTACAGAAGAGGAAATGAGGATACAAAGAGATGAATGAAATAAAGTGCCTTAAGTGACATGCTAATGAACTGGATTTTTTTTTTTTTAAAGAAAAAAAAACCCCAAATTTCAAAACAATAGGAAAGTAACAACACACTGGGTATTATTCAGAGTATAAGATATCAGCATTTACTGTCTAAACAATATTAGTTCAAACCTTTCTTTTCAATGAAGTAGGAGAAATAGTAATATAACTGTTATGGTTTGTGCCTAATTGTCTTCCCAAAGCCTCATGCAGTCATGGGGCAGGGACTTCTAGATTTTGAGATTAGCTCATGATCCACTGCAATTTTGGATGATCCACTGGGACTATGGGTATGAGTGCCATGCCCAACCTGGGGCAGAGAGCCTAAGTGCAATATAAGAGACAGAGAGTTGGACTCTTTCTGTTGCCGTTGTTGCTGTCCCTCTGCCATGAACTGCTGTTCACTGCCATGTCCCCCTCAGCCTTGGAGCCAGTTGAGTATGGACTGGAACCTCCAGTAACTGTGAGTTAAAAAAAACCTTTCCTTTATTTTGGGTGTCGGGTATTTGGCCCAGCAATGAAAGAAGAGTAACTGAGATAATAACAATCTTAACTATCATATATATTTCTAATATATATGATATCTAATATCATATATCTAATCTATAGATATTTATTATATAAATCATATGTATTTTGCTTCTCCCCTTTTTTCCTTTATCCTATTCCAATTTCTATTTCCTTTTGAACAGTTTCTTCCCATTTTACAGCATATATTGTACATTTTGGATCTTACCTTCAGCTTCTTACAACAGGGAGATAACATGATGTTTAAACATGTGAGTAAGGTTTACTTCAATCATAACTATGGTCTCAAGTTGCATCCATTTACCTATAAAAGTCTTACGTTTATCCTTTATGGCAGTGGGCTCAACCCTTCTAATGCCGTGACCGCACAATACAGTTCCTCATGTTGCGGTGACCCCAAACGCAATCACGCGACGCACAATCCCTTATGCGCATGCGCGCAAGCATTCAGTTTGGAACGGGCATCCATAATGGCATGTGTTCCAGCTGAATAGCACTGCTGCAGATGGTAGCGCAACTTCTCAGTATTTTCCTATGGCTTTAGGCGACCCCTGTGTTTTGGTTGTTTGACCCCCGCTTGGGTCACAACCCACAGGTTGAGAACCGCTGCTTTATGGCTAGTAGTACTCCACTGTATAAAAGACATTTTTTAAAATCCATTGATTAGTTGATGTATATTTGGGCTGTTTCCAAGATCTGGCTATTGCAAATTGTGCTGCTATAAACATGGGTGCACATATATAGCTGCATTATGATGTTAATTCTTCTGAGAAGATATCAAAAAGGAAAATAACTGGGTCAAATAGGACCTCCAATCCTATTTTTTTGAGGAATCTCCACATAGCTTTATACAGTGATTGTACCATACATTGTAGTACCAACAGTGAAAAAGTGTTGTTCATTTTTCCCCACAGGGTCTCTAACATTTACTATAGGTCAGATTCTTGATAATATTCATTTTTTTCCTGCCAGATGGAATCTGTGTTGTTTTAATTTTCATGACCAGTGAGGCAAATGAATGACCATTGCTAGTCAACATTTTTTCATATATACTTGTTGGTTGTGTATATATTTTTTTTAATCCAAGTAGTGTGTATTCATCTCAGATGCCCTTTTTTTGATTAGGTCTTTACATTTAGGAGGTCTAATTTTGTTGTTGTTTTTCGAGTTCTTTATGTTGGGAACTGGAATTTTAACTGATAGAAACACTGGCTTCAGCGTTTATGATTCTACTCTCTGAGCTTTACCTCTTATTAAATATGTGAAGGAAATGGGAACTTTAAATTGATTTAGCTGGATTAACTCTTAAAGTCTGGAAATGAAATTGACCTATTGAAATCTGTCCTTTGGGGGGATTGTCCTTTGATGAGATTTCATGTTTCAGTTAAATACAGTAATGTGATTTGCACCTCTGAAAATCAGCTCAGTAGGTGGTCAAGGTCTCCTTGTAGCTCAGGCTTTCAAGCAGTTGGACATCACCTTAATGCAAATAAATGCCTTGTCACCTGATAAGGCACATAATGTCATCTGAAAAGTGGTATTAGGTTTATGGAGGGCAGAGGAAGTGCTTAACAATCTTCTGCGTAAGGATTCAGTCATAATTATGTTTCCGGTAGAATTTTTTGGTCACTAAATCAGCTAACTTAAATCCCACTGTGCGTCCATAAAATCAAGTGACCGGAAAAAAAAAAAAAAAAAAAAAATCAGGTGACCGAGCTAGAACGGGCTTCCTTCAGCAACAACTCCAACGTACCCTCTGTTGATCTCTGACGCTCGCCCTCTGGGTCGTGGGGGGACGACGGGTGTTCCTCGGGTGACGGGCCGCGAGGCAGGCGGCTGTGCTTTCTCCCGGAGCTGCAGTAGCAGGAAACATATCAAAGATTGAGCCAAACTCAAAGGCGTCGCCCAGACTGAGATGAGATGTAAGCGCTCTTGACCCAGAACAGCAACGCAGAGACAGGGTGCAAAACGCTGCAGAGAAGGAAGAGGTGCCGTGCTAGCAATTCTACCAGCGCCCCCTACTCTCAGTCGGTTGAATTGGTCTCTAAGGCGGAGGCTAGGCAGCCTTTCCCGCCCGAAGCGACCTGAGTTGCGAGCGTAGCAGTACCTGAATGAAGCACATCCGATCCACCTTTCAGCGTAGACACGCCCCTTTCGTTTTGACCACGCCCCCGGAACGGTTCGTCACTCGGACAGTATCGTGAGAACTCTACATACCTCCCTCCGACGTGTTCACTGGTGATAGTCGCCTTAGTTCTCGCGATATTTCTAGATACTCTGGAACCCGGCGGCCCGGGCTTCTGTGAAATATGGCGGCCGTCTGGGACCGTAACACAAGGTAAAATACTGAAGCTACCTCTCGGTTCTACTCGGTTGGCGTGTAGAGCTCATTCTTTTGTGAATGCGGTTGAGGGGTGGAGAGGCTGGTGTTTTATTGGTTTCCTGGCCTCGGAGCTGCTCCGCCTCCCGGGGGCGTTCCTGGCCGAACCCTGGACAGCGCTGGGGCCGGGCACCTCTCTCAAGAGTCCACGGGTCTCCAGGCTGCCTGCGGCCCGAAGTCGTCCAAGGACTTTCTTGACAGCTTCCGCTCCTGCTTCTCATTGTGCCGGGGGCGGCTTCTGAACGCAGGCAAGTGGGTCCGGACCCCGTCCCGCCTCCTGGCGCTTTGGCCCCAGCTTCACTCGGACAAGCCCACTTACTTTACCGGCCGCACAGTGCTCTGTCCCAAGGAAGGGGTCTCCCGGCCCGACGCGCCGGGGTTAGGAGGGCGGCAGGCCCTCGCCAGGCCCGAGGTCTCTGCCCTTTTCTGTCGAGAAACCCGCGGAGGTCGCTTGCGGGTCTTTGGGGAGAGCAGCCATGGGCGTCGGTGGCGTGTAGAATTGGTAGATCTTTATTGCAGAAAACACGTCCTCCGAACGTATGTGCTGATCGTCTTGTGGATTCGAGACCGGGGGCAAAGTAACATCTGTTGAAATTCTGTAAGACTGGCTTTCAGAAACAGTTAAGTTACAGTTAAGACGATTTCACTGAAGTTGTAGTTCCATTATTTCAATTAAGTGCGTTGGTGGATATCTTGAATTCTGGGATGCAGTCGTAAAGAAATAAACCTGGCTCGCTGAAGTGAATGTAAGAATTCTAGTTTTCTTAGAGGAGAAACATTTTATGTTTTTGTGGTTGGGCATGGATGGGACAAGAGAAAGTTTGTTTTCACAGTAAATGTTAGTACACAACTGAGTATTGTAGTGATACATGAAGTTTGTGGAATCTCTCAAGGGAACAACAAAGTATTTGTTTTTTTCTTCTTCTGGTGATTAGTGATTTACATGGAAAAAACAAATGAAATTAATTTTTAATAAAAGCTACTTATAGTCAAGCATGCGTACTTGTATTCCCAGCACTCTGGGAGACTGAGGCAGGAGGATCGCAAGTTTGGGCAATTTAGGGGGCTTAGCAGACTCTTATCTCAAAAATCAAAGAGGACTGAGAGTGTGGGTCTGGGATGTAGGCCCTGGGTTCAGTGCTCAGTACAGGACAAAGTTACTTTGTCTATGTTGCAATAAATTTAATCTGCACTAATGCCGGACTCATAGGTTGTAGTAAATGAAAACATACAAGCAGTAGCGTACCTGTTTACCATATAATCAGAACTTAGCTTATAATGTTTTTTAAATTTTCATTTTCTGACTTCTGTAGTTGCATATTGTTACCTTGATACTTTGTCAAAATACATATTGAAGAAAATTATTTCTTTCTAAACCCCAGAATTGAGAAAACACTTTTCAAATTGTTTGGTTAATATGTCCTTGAACTCTAAGCTTCTAATTGTTCATTATCCTGTCTTACTAAAATCCAAATGCTTCTTTTCTACCTCTCCCTGTAGTCTTATTGCTGTCAAGGTCAGTTTTATTTCTCTAGATTTCCAGTTTATCCAGAATCTTGTATTTTAGATCATTCTATTGTACATATCATATACGTATTGCTTTTTTGCCATCATGTTTATGTTCTTTATACTTCCTTACTTAAATTTTATGCACTTTTCTTGGGTAGCTATTATAGTCAAGTCATTATTTGAGGGCTTACTCCTATCCTTGCTGTCAGACACTCCACATTGCTTTATTGCTGACTATAATCTTTTTCTCTTAATTTCCAGTCTCAGTGAATGGCTTTTCTTGATCTTTGAGATTAGCAATTAACCTCAGATACTTTACCACAAAATCTTGAATGCATTGCAAATCTTGGAATCTTTGCTTTTCTTGGAAAGAGCAAGCAGGTATTTATTAAATTAGAAAATAAATATTTAGTAAATGAAAACAAATTTCATTTTTATACTCATTAAAAATGATGAGGTAGCTATTATTTTCTCCTCCCACCTATTTAAAATAAAATTATAAATTATAAAAAGGATCCTGAGAAGTTGAGGGTCTTTCCAAATTGGTTACATAACTGTTAAGTGCCTAGGTAATGAAGTTTTTTTCTAATACCAGACCTTACCATTTAAGATATCTCATTTGGTTTCCAAATAAACCTTTTTATTGCTGACGAGGTTTATTTGAATTATTTTGGGGCAAATAACTTGAAACACAACACTTAACTCTTGTAAAAACAGTTAAGTTCCTTATTTTTTGTGTGTTTGGTATTTGTAAAGTGAGACTAAGTTGTTTTTGTTTTGGGGACAAGACCTTATGTGGCAGAGGCTGGCCTTGAATTTACTTTGCAATGCGGGCTGCCCTTGATTTCATGGTGATCCTGCTGTTTGAGCTTTTTCTTTTTTGGGATTGCATGTGTATGCTGCCATCACATCTGGACCCTAAATCATGTAGTATGTGAATACTACGTAGCTAAGTAACATATTTATAGATAGCTTGTGGTTTTACTTTCATTTCTGCAGTTCAGTGATGGCTTGAATAGTATTTAGCTCCTTACTGGGTCTAATTAGTAGCACATATAATATCCTGTGGCTACCTTAACAGTTATCATAACTGGAACACACATTTATACTATCTCACTACTGGAGACCAGAAGTCCGAATCCAAGGTGGTGGTGGGCCATGCTCACTCTGGAGACTCTGTAAAAGCATCCTTCCTTGCTTCTTCCTGGCTCCTTGGCAGAGCAGTAGATCCTCCCCTCTCACCTGTCTTCATGTGCCATTTCTCTGTTTGTATTCTTGTCTTCATGACATCTAATCTTTAGATTTTTATATCACCCAAATCCAGTATGATTTCATCTGAATTGTATCTGCAAATACCAAAATGCTTCTGAAGGCCCGTTCACAGATGCCAGGGTCTAGGTCTTTACCATATCTTTTGGGGGATACAGTTCCACCCACAGCATGGCCATATATGTTAACTAATTAAATATTTCTCATTACCAAATATATATTATAAATAGAATTTCACTGATAAAACCTTGGTGATGGATAAATTGTCTCTTTTTTGATTTGTTTTAAATGTGATTGAGCAAATTGTGAAAAGTTCATGAATTCTTTAAGTTTAGCAAAGCATCTGGTAATCTCATATTCAGATTAATGCATTGATATACTAGTGACATTTCTTATGTGACCAGTGTCTGTATTCCTGCCATATGGAGGGGGTACCAAAAATCTAACTCAGGGTCTTGTGTTTGCCAGGCAGGCACTTTAGTTATTGGACTATCTCCTCAACCTTGGAGGGAGTTTCTTAGGAAGTTATTCACAGTATTGCCTCAGCCATAGTTGTGCCTGGTGACTTCCCGGACAGTTTAGGGCTGGCTGACAATAAAGAAACAGATGTGGTGATGGTGATTATCAAGGTATAAGTAGTAGTACCAACTAACTGACAGAGGAGTTGGGCACAGTAACACATACATATTTTTATATTGTGGACCAATCTCAAAAAAACAGAAAAAAAAAACAACGGGAAGAGCTTGAGTTTGAAGACTGACATAAAATTACTGTTTTTTATTTTGGTAATGATATTTAAAAACAGAACACTAAAAACCTCAATTATTAAAAACCTGTTATTTTTGTCATCTCATAAAGGAAAGGACATTTTGATGCAAATAAGAAAGAAATAATCTCAGGATAGAAGACGGAGTTTTAAATTGGTAAGTTTTTTTTAAAAAAAGTTTCCTCCCCTACCTCACTGTTCTCACTTAAAAATATAGAAAACTGTGTGGTGGTATCTTTTGGAAGCACTACACCTTGTCATTTCTGAGTACATTTTTAAATAATTGGTGACCAACAAACAAAGAAGCAAGTAGATTGGGTATGAGAGCAATGGAATGGACTAGCTGGGAGGGCCCAAGATTTGAGAACCCTGATAGATGTGAAGAACTTGAAGGTTAATTACTTCAGTTTGGAGGGGAAAATGTTTTGCATGTTTGATATGCAGCAGTTTTTGAGACATGAGAAGAGCCAAGACATAGTCTGTGTGTGAGTATAGGATAAAGATAGAGGTTCATGGAACAGAAGAACTATTAAGCTTATGTGATACAAAGAGTTTGCTGTGAGTGAATATTGTGGGATCCTGAGTTCAAAAGATGCTGGGAAGAGGAGGTACATAACAAGTACTAATACTCAGGTGTTGAAATTATTAAGGAAGTTACAAATACACCCAGATGTCATTGGAAGGTGGCAACAGGTCCTAAAGCATGATTAATCATGTACAATGCTTGATTTTTGCATAGATTTGCATAAATAGTCTGCATAAAATTTTGGATCAGTTTGCTTGTGATCAAATCCTAAGTTCTACCCCCAGCTCTGTGACCCCTCAGGAAAATTATTTGACTGTTCCATGGCTCATTTCCTCATCTCTGTCTTTTTGGAGACAGGGTCTTACTATGTAGTTCAGGCTGGGCTTGAAACTCATATAGCCCACATTTGCTGGAATTCATGGCATCTTCCTGTCTCAGCCTTCTGAATGCCACAATGCCATGCCTGGCTTCTCCGCTTTAAGTGGGAATAAAAATAATAGATGCTTCATAGAATATAAAGCGAGTTGATAGGTAAATGTCAGACGTGATAATGGTACGTACCTGTAATTTTAACTCAGGAGGCTAAGGTGGGAGGATCAAGAACTGCCTGAACTACATAGCAAGACCCTGCTTCAAAAAAAAAAAAAATTTTTTTCTTTGAATCATACATGACAGCTGTGCTTCTGACTGTGTTGTCTATGTTAACTATTAAGAGCATAAGATAAATTTGAGAAGGGAAGAATTGGCTGAGAAGTATGATAAAGCACATTTCCTTTTTATTCTGTGTTGGAAAGGAATTCTGACCAGGAGGTCTAGTTTCCTAAAGAGAGCAGAGAGATTGCTTTTAGAGGCATGAGAAGTTATTGAGTGACTTACATTTAACAGTGGCTTTATAAAGTGGTAAGTTTTAGAATGAGTTTCTTGGATGTCAGTGAGCTTTTATGAATGGACAGGAGGATTATCAGTGCTTCATTTTGCAGCGACAGTCATAGTACAGGAATGGAGGAAGCATGCCTTCTAAAGCAGGACAGAACAGGGGCAGTGGCCCTTTCACACTCATGTGTTTCTTTTATGACAAAAGATGTTAATGTGTGAGTTGTTGTTTTGTTGTTTTTTTCTAATGTAAAACCTCCTTATTCAGTTATAATTGCAACATTGGTACTTTGCAATAAGTAAGTGGGCTTTAGGTTGCATTTTGGGGACTCCAAAAGGTTTGCCTCTAAGAGTATTTATAAAAGCTAACTGGCTACTGACCATAATTTTCTGTTTATATATGATTTAAAAGATTTATGAAGTTTGTGAAAATATAACATTTTAGAAACGTTTAGAAATAGGAATATTTTATTTTTTGAATTTTTATTGTATTTAATAAGAAATAACAATGTGACAGTTTCAAAACATGTTAGTAGTACATTTCCAGTATTAGATACAATGCATATTATTGTCCTCATAGTAGTTATAGTGCTCTAGCACAGGGTGTAGACTTGGTAATTCTTTCTAATCATTATTGGTACAAGAAAATTTCTTCTCATTGAACTAAGAGAAAGTAGTTATATACATAATCCAATGTTCTATAATTACAGTGGGTTATTGGCAAAACTGTCAATGATGGAAGCTATTGATTTAAGCCTCTTACAGCTCAGCATACTAATCTTGCTTTCTATTTTATGCCTTATGGTTAAACTTTTCTGCTGGGTGGTTAAGGGCAAGTTAAAGCAAGACCTACCAAGGTCAGTCAAATCCCCTTAAGATTTACTTTGAAACCATGTACAGTGCTTTGTAAAACTGTTGTCAATGTCAGCCATCTGGATGAGTCATGCCATTGCTTGACCAATTTGCTCTCTGTGAAAGCCAGAGAGAATGTTTTCTCTCTAGGTGACTCTCCTTAGGTACACCATATATCTTCAATCCCTTTTCTCTGTAGCTTGATAATGTCCTTGATCATAAAATTTGGGAAACTACTGTTATAAGATGTTACAGCACAGGTTCTCTTATGTCCTGAAACCTCACTGACTTGAAGGGCTAGGGCCAAAATATTGGCAAGCCTTGTAGGCCCTTTTTTTTCTCTAATTTTTGGTCTGAAAACTTAACATCCTTAACCCTCCAGAAAGGGAAGCTTTGTGACACTGTTACTCTATAACATAGGTACTTGAGCTTAACATTACTATCTTTCTGAGTGTCAAACATCTTAGACTTAACTTGGAATTTGTATCAATCATTGATATTCTAATAAATCTCTATAAAGTATGATAAAAGCAAGAACTGTTTTCTATAGTTGCTGAATAGTACTGTAGAAATTCTTTTCAGCCACTGTTCAGGTGCTGAGATTACTTTTTTCCCCCCAATATGAAGGATTGGGCTTTTTCTCCTGAGCTATCTCACTGGCCTTATTGGGATTACTATGGTGAGCAAAACAGGAAAACCTACCTCCTTATGAATCATACATGGTGTCTGTTTACTTATATGTGACACTTTGTTGTGCTACTGTGGTGTTTTCCGGAGGAAGTTTCCTTCCTTCTCTCAACAAATATGTACTGTATACCTTTGTGCCAGGCATTGGAATTGCAGGTATCAAGCTAGATGTGATTCCTGCCCTAACAAAGAAGGGGGAGAAAACAAAAATGAAACCAGTTACCTAGCCCAAATAGATTTGAGAGTGATAGAATGTTTCCTCCTCAGACACAGACAAGTATACTGGGACTGGAAGAGAAAGTGGAGCTAGGTAAATGAGATGGAGGCATGGGGACAGGGACTCTCTCTGGCAGCGAGAGCAACATATTTAAAGAATTTAGGCTAGATGTGGTGGCACATGTATGTAATTGCAGCACTGGGGAGGCTGAGGCAGGAAGATTGTTTCAAGTTTGAGGGTGATCTGGGATACAAGGAGAGTTCAAGGCCAGCCTGAACTGCAAAGTGAAACTGTCTGAAAAAGACAAAAGAAAAAAAGAATTTAACATTATTTTGTGGCCGTAATTTAGACTGTGAGGGGTTGAGTTTGAAGAAAAGTAACCAGAATTTGGGTTTGAAGGACAAGCAAGTTAAGAAAAATGGCAGATTTATGTATAATGATAGTCATAGAAACTTTGAGAATAAATCAGGGGTTTAAAATGAGAAGTTTTTGAAACATGCAGTTACAGATTTTAAAACATGGTTTTATAAGGGCCTTTTCTTTAGATGCTGAAGAAGAGAGGACTACTTGAGAGACATTTAGAAAACCTCTTAAGTCTAAGGATATAACCCTTGCTTGTGATTTGTGCAGTTGAGTATGTGGTTTTAATCATTAAGATGGGCATATAGGCCAGGCGTGGTGGCTCACGCCTGTAATCCCAGCATTCGGGAGGCCGAGGCAGGAGGATTGGTGCGAGTTCGAGACCAGCCTGGGCTACAAAAGTGAGCTCAAGGCCAGCCTCAACTGCATAGCGAGACCCTGTCTCAAAAAGACAAAAAAAAAAAAAAGATGGGCATATAGGAGAAGGAACAGTTATCAGTAGGGTGAAGTATTCCTCTTAGAGGCTGGTAAGTCTGAATCTTAAAAATGTTTTGGGGATATAAGGAGGGAATCATTTTACTAGTGTGAAAGACTGCTTTTTGGGTTTCTTGAGTCTCAGTCATCTTTGAAATGTCTAGATGAAAATGTAAATGAAGAAACAAGTTTATCTGGCAAGATTTTGGCCTACAGTAAAGATTTTGGAGGAATCAACATATAGATGAAAGCTGAAGGAATGGGAAAGACTAGGGAGAGAGTAGGGGTTGGGAGGAGGCTCTGGTGTAGAGGCTGAGGGGAAGGTGAATCACCAAGTAACAGGTTGAGAGAAAATCAGTTTTGTGCAGATTAGGTATCCCTTGTCCACAGTGCTTTTTTTTTTTTTTTTTTTTTTCATATTTTATTCTTTTAAAAAGCATACAATTTAATGGCTTTTATTCACAGAATTCTAAAACTATGCTCACAGTTTTACAGCATGTTAATAATCTCAAAATCCACAGTGCTTTGAACTGGAAGTATTTCAGGTTTTGTAGTTTTTAAATTTTGAAGTACCTGGATTAGCCACTAGTTTTCAGCTATATTATTAAAATAGGAAATATAAAAATAGGAAAATTTAGTTATTTGGACTTATTTTTCACTTTTGCATTGAAGATTGAAGCCAAAACCTTCATAATGAGCTATATCCCCAGTCCTTCTTGTTTTTTTACATTGAGGTACGGTCTAAGTTAATAAGCTACGCAGCTGAACTTGAACTTGGGATCCTGTTGTCTCAGCCTTACGTTTTAGATGTGCTGGCTAAAAAACAAAACAAAACAAAACAAAAAATCAGAGTTTACTTTTATAATATTTTATTATAAAAGTAGATAGTTTTCAAAGGCCAAAATCATGTAAAACATTTCCTATGGTGCACTTTGGATATTTTTATATATGAAATTATTTTTGTGTATATCTTCATTTGTTTTCCATAAAATTAATAGCTATAAGCCTTTGAATCTTTTAATGTGTCATGAGTATTTTCTTATGTCATTAAATAATTAATATGTTTTTTAGTGGTTCCATAAAAAAAGACCTGTTACTTCACCATAACTTATATGTCTCATACCCTATGTTTCTTTTGTATCATCAATATTTTTTAAAATATGAGAACTATTCACATTAGTACATTTTTGTTCTAATTATTGCCTTAGGATATCTTGTTTTCTTCTTTAAAGTTCTTATATTAGGGAGACTATATGACATTTACACATACAGGTCTGGTTTATTTCACTAATGAGTATGTTCAGTATACATCCATTTATATATGAAGTCTTCAAACTTATTCTTTATGGATGAGTAGTATTTCTAAAGAATTTAGTTAAAAGAGGAATGGTGAACATTTATATTATTAGCAATGTAAGAGCATGCCTATTTTATTTCTTCATTATCCATTACTGGAAATTTTTAAATATATTTATCAATATATATTTGAATAGCAAATAATTTTAAATTTCAGTTTATGTATTTAAATATCATGAATGCTTGAATTATGTTAGACCTTGTTTTGCTATTTGGTATGTTTGTGTAAGTTACCTTTTACTGCTAGCTTTTGTGGGGTCCAGGAGGAAAAAAGTGGAGTGGGTAAGGGTTCTCTTCTCTCCAGGAGGGAAGAGAATGCTAATATACTCTTAAGGAAATTTGCCAGGTACCAGACAGAATTCATTTATTCATTACTTTGCTTCTTAGCATGACTATATGAAGGAAGAGGAAGGTTTTCCTGAAGATGAGGCGACTGAATCGGAAGAAAACCTTAAATTTGGTGAAAGAATTGGATGCCTTTCCTAAGGTTCCTCAGAGCTATGTGGAGACTTCAGCTAGTGGGGGAACAGGTGAATTTTAGTTCAAATTATAATCCCCACTGTGAGTGCAACTTCTGAATGTGGAGAAATGCAAAACATACAGATCCATAGCATGAGGAAGAACCTCCAGTAAGCCATACAATAACTTCGTAGTTGTTCTATCTGTCCTTATGTCACTACTCACTCTGGTATTATTACTTATATTCCATATATTGCATCCAATTTAGCACCACTTGTGCAGTTAGTAATGGTTATTGAGATGTTAACCAGTTAATGCGCTTTTACTGCTTTGGTGTTCCTTTGGTGCCTGTATGAAATTATAACAACAAGATTTTTATATACAAATGGAATTGAACTTAGAAGGTCTGGAATGATACTGACACTACTTCATTACTATTTTGCTTAAGAGTAAATCAATAGAAACATTATTTAAAATTTCCTGAATTTCACATTGTCGAGAGGCAGTGCAAAGTAACACTGAAGAATTTAGAATCTAGTTGCAGTCTCTGGACTGTCTGAATTCAAAGATTATACAAGTTAGTGTCTGCTTTGTTTTCTTCCATAAAATAAAGATATTAGTATTTACTTTCTAGGATTGTGGATCAATTAATGTTAATTGTGTATAATCCTTAGGACAATATTTGGTACCAATGAGAATTTGTATTAAATAAAATTAGGAAAAATTCTGTTTTATCTTTCCCCATGAAAAGCTAACACAATAGTTTCACATAAACTCTACTTTTTTTTTTGTCCTTTTAAGACAGGGTCTTGCTATGCAGCTTAGGCTGACCTTGAGCTCACTTTGTATCCAGGCTGGTCTCAAATTCTCAGTGATTCTCCTGCTCGTTTTTATTGGATAAAATTCTTGCTATTTCTAATCCTTTGTGATTTAAATTTGTTGTATAACCCAAGTTAAGTATATTTTCCCATAATATTTGATAATTCTTTCTGTTTGTGTGGGCCTTATTATTAGCAAGAGAAGAGATACCTTTTGTTAAATTTTTATTTTGTGGTTCTGAGGATCAAACCCAGGGCCTTGTGCATGGAAGGCAAGAGCCCCACCACTGAGCTCCATCCCCAGCCTGATATAACTTTAAAATAGAAGAAATAAAATCCTTTCCCAAATTACAGATATTTGTGTTCATTAAATTTTAATTTTTGAGCCATTTGAAGAAAATTCTATAAAGCATTTTGTGGAAAAACCTTTTATAAAAGTCAAATGGAAGTCCTCAGATACTTTTTGTTTGCTGTAATCTCACTTTAAAATTTTTCCTTTAACTTTTTTTGTTTGTCTGTTTTAATTTGTTGTGTTTCTCAGTTTCTCTAATAGCATTTACCACTATGGCATTATTAACAATAATGGAGTTCTCAGTGTATCAAGACACATGGATGAAGTATGAATATGAAGTAGACAAGGATTTTTCTAGGTAACTTTTTTCCTTTTGGAAATACTTCTAGATTCAAGTTGTTTTAAATATAATATACTGACTTTTTTTTTTTTAAGTTTGCTCTTTTATATTTGGTTTATCTAAGTTCTTAAGAAATAGTCCTTGTAAGAGTTTTTTACTATGTGGAACATTTTAGAATGACTTAAGTTCTCATAAAATTCTAAAACATGGACTTTTAAAAATTAAGTTAGAAAAACATGGTTTTTTCCTTGCTCTGTACACTGTATGAAATTGAAAGTTTATTCAGAATTTTGAAGTATTCTTCTTTGTGAACTGACAGTATCTAAAGATATATTACATTTATGCCGGGCGTGGTGGCGCACGCCTGTAATCCCAGCACTCGGGAGGCTGAGGCAGGAGGATTGGTGCGAGTTCAAGACCAGCCTGGGCTACAAAAGTGAGCTCAGGACCAGCCTCAACTGCATAGCGAGACCCTGTCTCAAAAAGACAAAAAAAAAAAAAAAAAAAAAAAAAAAAAAAAAAAAAAAAAAAAAAAAAAAA
>PVJA010045205.1:0-15752 GCA_004027025.1 Myocastor coypus
AAAAAAAAAAAAAAAAAAAAAAAAAAAAAAAAAAAAAAGAATATTTATCATGTCTACACCCTGTGCCCTATATAAAAAGGACAATAAGCATTATATCAATTATTGTGAATGCACTACTAACATGTTTTGAAACTGTCACATTGTAATTTCTTATTAAAAGTAATTTTAAAAAGAACAAATAAAGAGATCAGTTAATATAGCTTGCCGTTACCAATGAAGATACTCTATTTTTCTTTTTTTAAAAATGGTACCAGGGATTGAACTGAGGACCCTACACTTACAAAGATTGTCTTTTACCTTCACCACCCAACAATACATTTATTTATTTAGGTGGAACCAGGGATCAAACTCAGGACTTTGCACTTGCCAGGCAGGCACCTGGGCCCCTGAGCTATCTCCAATACTATACATTCATTTAGCATTTCTGAAGAAAGATTCTCTAAGCATCGGCAAATCCTGCACTGCCTAATAAAAAAGTCCTACTTTACAGAGTTAACGCACCTTTCCTGGAAATGCAACTTCTTTCCCAACCAAACTCTTGAGCCACCTGATCATTTTAAAGTAAGATGCAGAAAAAGCAACAGAGTCAACAAAACACCATCCTGAGCGGGCGACATAACTCAGTGGTCTAAGGCACCTGCTTAGGCAACTACAGAGACCTCGGTTCAATCCCTAGCAACACAGACTGCGCCAGTCCCACCCCCAGGGCAGGAAGGAAGGAAGAAAGTTTAAAACAAAAAAAAGAAAAGAAAGAAACACCATCCTGACTGCCAGAAGGGTGCCAACAGTATTCCAGTCAGCTAAGCTGGACTGTTTTACCGACTTGGACACTGGGCCAGGAGCTCTTACAAATCCTGTGTACTCTCTGGCACCGTCCACCTTCAAACCATTCTCTTTGGTCTCAGCAGCTGACTATCTGGACAGTTCATTTCGCCATTCCATTTTATTCCCTTTTATCATAAAATCTTTCTATTTAAAATATCCCAGAAGTTCACCACTTGTCCTCTTAAGTTATTCGTTCATGACATTTTTACATTACCTCTGAATTATTTTGGTTTTTTTAAGACATGTCTTACTACATTGCCCAGGCTGGCCTCAAACTCCTGGGCTCTAGCAATCATCTTGCCTCTCTCTGTCTCTGACTGGTAGGTACCTCAGAGCCCAACTCCTACATTGCCTCTATTTTTAATCTTATCAATGTAAGTGCTTCAAGCTCATACTCATGCTACCTAGGTAATTTGGAGATTAACTTTACAGATTTTGTTAACTTTATAAATGTTTTTCTCGTGAATTAAATAAGCTCAGAACCCTTCATTTTTTAAAACCTGAATCTTAGCTATAATATGCCCCAATTTCTCTCCAAAGATATGAAAACAAGTTCAAGTAAGAATCCTAAGAATTATTTCCTTGTAGTTGGGAGGATTAGTGTGAGTTCAGAGATCAGCCTGGGCTACAAAAAGTGAACTCATGGGGCCCGGCGGGATAGCTCAGTGGTCTATAACGCCTGTTTAGGAAAGCTTGGGCGGCTTCAGGGACCGCAGTTGGATCCCCAGCACCACATGCTGTGCCAGCCCTGCCCTCGGGGGCGCAGGCTGAGCTGGCCATAAAAATGAGTGAATAAACAAACAAAGGTTCTGAAACAAGAAATAAATAAACAAAAAGTGAGCTCAAGGCCAGCCTGAACTGCACAGTGAGATGCTGTCTCAAAAAAAAAAGGATTACTTCCTTGTTTTTAGCATGTTATTGGGTAGATGGGTTAATTAGCAACATAGCTACCCCCTACCCCCAGTACCGGGAACTGAACTCAGGACCCTCCACTTGACAGGCAGGCAATTGTGCCCCTGAGCTGTCTCTCCAGCCCAGCAATGTAGTTTTGACATTACCAAGTTCATCTCTTTACACACAGGTTTTTAATCTGAAGTTCCAAAACCAAAAGCTAAGTCCCATCCGCTGCCCTTTGGGTCCAGATTTAACCAGACAAGATACCCCATGGACTGGTCTCCTTAACCAAAGAAGATAACAGTGCAGGGTCCACAAGGGGTTCCCTAAACCATGGATAACATCATGCCCTATTTTTTGTTATTATGTCTTTGAGACAGGACCTACAGCAGACTAAGCACCTGCTTAGGCAAGCACGAGAACTGGGGCTCAATCCTCAGCACCATATCACACACACACACACACACACACACACACACCCCAGCCAAATTAAGCCAGCCATCAAGACAGGGTGTAGTAGCACAGGCTGGTAATCCCAGTACTATGGAGGCTAAAAATAGGAGAATCACTGCTGCATAGTGAGACCCTGTACCAAATACATGGGGTGGGGGGCACACGCACCTAGGTATGCAGTTCAGACTGGCCTTAAGCTCACTTTGTAACCCAGGCTGGCCCCTGGCCCCAAACTCATAACCATCCTCCTGGGATCCTCCTACCTCAGCCTGCCTCAGAGTGCTGAGTATAGGTGTGCACCACCACACGCAGCTCCATGTCCTATTTTGTACTCTTCTCTCTATACATATACCTATGATAAAGTTCATTTCCTAAGTTAGGAAAAGTAAGAGATTTACAGCAGTAAAACAGCTAACCATTTACTGTACTAAAGGTTCTGCAATCTCTGAGTCTCACCATACTTTGACCTTTTCAAAGGGAGCCCTTGCAGAGCTCTGGTATCCCTCATATCAATGCTGGTACACTTCTGAGCCACTGAGAAGTGAAAGAAGGGCAATATAAACTGAATGCAGAAAACAGCAAGACACAGCTTCTGGGGGCTGGAAGCACCAGGTAGGTCTATATATGGCACTCACTGAGGACCATTCTCATGGGAGGTCAGAGGGGGTATCCTGAGAAATTTTTATAGCACTACTCACACAGAAAACCACCAAATTTAACACTTATGAATTACTTCTGAAATTTTCTATTTATTTATTTAGGCTTTTTGAGACAGGGTCTCACTACACAGTTCAAGCTGGCCTTGAGCTCACTTTTGTAGCCCAGGCTGGTCTTGAACTCCCACTGATCCTCCTGCCTCAGCCTCCCAAGTGCTGGGATTACAGGTGTGCACCATCCCGCCCGGCTTCCATTTAAAATTTTTTAACCACAGTGGTTAAGTGAAACTGCAAATAACAAACCACGGATCAGGGGAAGACTACTGGAATCAGAACACAACCCATCACTTGAATTCTGGTGACAACCAGGCCCCTGACCTTCACCAATATCTACATTAGGTGACCTAGTCTGAGAGATACCTTTTTTTTTTTTTTTTGAGACAGGGTCTTGCTATGCAGTTCAGACTAGCCTTGAGAGCTCACTTTTGTAACACAGGCTGGTCTCGAACTGGCACAGATCCTCCTGCCTCAGTCTCTCAAGTGCTGGGATTATAGGCATGCATCACCATGCCTACCTGAGGGGTGTTCCTTAATAAGTGGTAAACTCCTATCTCTTGTCCAGTCCATGGTCTGTCCATATTCCAGGTCTCACAATTGGTCCTCATAATTATACTACCAGCATAAACAAAATCCATTTAAATAAAATACTATCAAAATCATAGGTCAGCCGGGCGTGGTGGCTCACGCCTGTAATCCTAGCACTCGGGAGGCTGAGGCAGGAGGATTGGTGCGAGTTCGAGACCAGCGTGGGCTACAAAAGTGAGCTCAGGACCAGCCTCAACTGCACAGCGAGACTCTGTCTCAAAAAGGCAAAAAAAAAAAAAAAAAAAAATCATAGGTCCGTGGCACAAGTGCCAGACTGGCAAGTGCAAGATCATGAGTTCAAACACTGGTACCACAAAAAAATAAATAAATAAATAAATAAGATCTTGAAAGTCTAGCTCTGTCTTCCAAGTTTTTAAAAACTTACAACTACTCTGTTATAGATTCCAAGAATGAAGTTCTGATTTTATCATCACCTAGAATACTGGAAGCAACACAGATAACGACCCAGTTCATAGCAGGCCCAAGGATTAGCTGAGTAAGCCTGGTTCTGAAGCAGATTCTACACCAGCAGCAATGCCATCCCAGGCACACCTCCAAACATTACCTGTTATTTTAGGAATAAAGCTTATTCTTATTTTAAAATCCCACATTCACAGTAGTCACAAAGCTACCAGGGTACATAAGCAAGCTCAATTCAGGACATGGGATGGAAGAGTGAGAAGACCAACGCAAGCACAAGTGCTTCTTTCTCTTCTGTGAGGTGCTGAGGACAGACCCCAGGGCCCTGCCTGCTCAAGGGAAGCACTCAACCACAGAGCCACACCCCAGACCTGAAAGTGTTCCTTTATTCACATGTGACCTCTGCTACTCTCCAAGTCCCTCAAGGCATTAGCATTCTTTATCAGGAAAGAAAAATTAAGGGCACTTAAGCAACTAACAGGTAAAAACTATACGACATCCAGAATGCGAGCTTGATATTATTGTCAATGACATACAAGTTCCTATCCCTAGGTTTATGGAATCTCAGCTCCCCATCTACAAAATGGGCTTGAATTAAGATAATTCTTAGCAAGTATTTCAGAGCCTTTACACAGTAATCTCATTCAACAACTATTACAAGCATTAGACAAAGTTAAGAGGTGCCAGGGTACACCTGTATCCCAGTGCTCTAGGAGGCTGAGGGGCAAGATCCATATTTGAGCCCCACCTGGGCCCTTTAGCAAGACTCTGTCTCAAAAAATCAAAAAAGGGCTGAAACTATAGCTGAATACAAAAGTCTTTAGTTCAATTCTCAGAATGTCAAAGAAAGAAAAGATAGACAGACAGACAGACAGACAGACAGAGTTAAGAAAACCAGAAATTGAAGCCAGGTCTGATTCCCAAATCCAGCTCTTACCACAACTGTCTGCCACTACTGTCAACACATCTCATAATAGGGCCCGCCAAATAGCTCAGCAGATTAAAATACCTGCAAGCAGGCCCAGAGGCCTGGAGTTTGATCCCAGGGCCTGCTATGCCAGCCCCATCCCTGAGGAGCACTGAGATAGCAATTGAGATTGGACATGATGGCCCCCACCTGCAATCCCAGCTCTTGGGAAGCTGTAAACAAGCAGATCACTACGCGTCGGATCTAGAAGACTGAACACACTTATACCCTTCCCTAAAATTCGATAAATAAACAAAAATTAAATAAAATGGTCCCTTTGGGGTTTAGGAGACAGCTCAGCAGAATAAGCACTTGCCTGGCAAATGCAAGGTCCTGAGTTCAATCCCCAGTACCGCAAAGAAAAGTCCCTGGGCCAGTGAGATAGCTCAGCAGTCTAAAGCACATATTTAGGCAAGCTTAGGCAACTGCAGGGACATAGTTCAATCCCCAGCACCACATGCTGTGCCAGCCACACTCAGGCTGAGCCCGCCATAACATTGGGAAAAAAAAGTCCCTTCATTTAAAAAAAAAAAAAAAAAAAAAAAAAAAACCCATAAAAAATAAGAAGTAGGGGCTGGGGAGATAGCTCCATGGCACAAGTGCCTGCTTGGCAAATACAAGGTCATGAGTTTGAACCCCTATCCTGCAAAAAAAAAAAAAAAAGTAGTAGGCCAGTAAGATGGCTCATCAGTCTAAAGCTCCTACTTTGGCAAGCTTAGGCAACTGCAGGGACACCCCCAAAACAGGCTGAGCCAACCATTAAAAAAAAAAAAAAAAAGAAGTAGTAGAAGCCGGGTCTGGTGGCACAGGCCTGTAATCCCAGCACGTGGGAGGCTGAGGGAAGCGGATCAATGCAAGTTCGAGAACAGCATGGACTACAAACTGAGCTCAAGGTCAGCCTGAACTGCACAGTGAGACCCTGTCTCAAAAAAGAAAAAAAAAAAAAAGAAGTAGGGGCTCGGGAGATAGCGCTATGGCACAAGTGCCTGCCTGGCAAGTGCAAGGTTGTGAGTTGGAACCCCGGTCCCGGAAAAAAAAAAATGACACGGACGGGATGCTCATGGATAGGATACTCGTGTTGCCTACATTAGATAACTAAGAGCTCACTAAACAGTGCAAGTGTTTTAGCTGGGCATCTGGGAAGCAAACAACTCACTAGCAGATGCCTTATGGATAGACATTTATTCTCACTACTGCGTTTCCTTCTATCCTATTTATTTCAAGCCAGCTGTAAATTAAAACTTTCATTACAATTTGCCTACTAAATAATACTTGCTGCTTCTCCCATACAAAATAAAACATCCATTTAAAGGTTATTGATTTTTTTCTAAGATAAACTGTTTAGTATTTTTATTCCACCATAACTTGAGTTAAACAGTAAGATTTTCTTACACAGGCCCTTGGCTAAACATAGAACTGCTATTCTATCAATGTCTAAAATCTTGGAGCTGCGGAGATAGCTCAGGGGCACAAGTACCTGCCTGGCAAGCACAAGGTCCTTAGTTTGATCCCCAGTTCCGCAAAAAAAAAGTTTAAAATCTCAACTGGTCCACCTTTAGCCTGACCTAATAATAGTGAATACTCTCCCCCTAAAAAGGATAATAGCAAAATTTCCTTTTACAACCATCATTATTAATAAGCTCACTATTTCAAACAACTTCCAGGAACTAAAGACCTTGAGAAGGGGTTGTTAAACCAAGAAGGAATGCCCACATACCATTTTGGCAATAGTCGCTTTTCTAGGAAAACAACAAACCTTTCTAGAAAAAGGATACTGCATGTGATATGGTCCAGTACACTAAAATCAATCTAGGGAAACAAAATCAGTGCATGCACCTTGACAAAGGCGGGTTCTAGCCAAAGGTACCGTGAATTTACATACTGGCCCTTCCAACAAACAGCTCCATTTTAGCAAGGAACTCTTTCTTTTTGAGACAAGGGCAAAAAAAAGTAGCCCAAGGTGGCTTTGAACTTACTCATCCTGTCTCAGCCTCCTGAGTACTGGGATTACAGGCATGCACCGCCACGCCTGGTAGCAAAATACCATTTAGAAGACAACGTTCATCTTGAAAGGCCTTGCATTTCTGAGATTTTTTGAATGCTAACTTTCTGCCTCACAGATCTAAAATAGCTATTACATACTCAAGTATGCTCTACCGGTTTAGAATCAAGTGCAGTACACACGTTTCTAGGCTTACAACTCCATCCAGACCCATTCATTGCGCCCTATTGTAGCCACTAAATATAGCCCCAGGGCAGTAGTGATCAGAAGTACTTAATTATGTGAGTGATTCATACCTCCTTTATCCAGGCACCAAGATCCTAGGATGTTTCTGTCAAACCTAAGAGAAGAAAAAACAACGAACACCTGTCAGAAAGCTTTCCAAACCTTGAAGCCCCAAATTGAATTACTGACAACTACCAAACCCAGTTCCTCCCTCTCAACTCATCCCTATCGCTACACCCAATGTTTTTAAAACCCAGAAGTCATATTTCCACCAGAATCTGAATGGTGGAAAGAATGAGGAGAAAGGAAGGGCAAAAGAACCAGCCATAGGGGCACACAATTGAGATCCCAGCTCTCCGTGGACTGAGGCAGAACTGTGTTCTGAACCACTCAGCAAGACCCTGTCTCCCACAAAAAAGCAGAGTGGCCAGAAAAACTACTAGAGTTAAGGGTTCTAAATTTGTCTAGTCCTCACGGCCAGATTCCCTAACAGAGTCAGAAGTCGCCTTCACTCTCTGGGCCTCACTTCGTTTCTCGGTAAAACCAGCAGACAGGCAAAGAGCTCCACTTACTATTCGGCGGTGGCGGGTGAACCGCAAAAATCCATCGTGGGCCGAGGCCACCCCACCTGCGCTCACCCACCATGCAGACCTCCGGGAGGGCTGGACCAGTGCCCGAGCCCAGGGGTCCGCGTCCGAGCCCTCCCGGGCCTCCACGCCCCCCACGTGGACCCTGCCCCCGCCCCGCCCGTCCTGAACGCACGGGCTCCCGAATCCCGCAGCCCGATCCGCCCTCAGGCTTCCCGCATACCCCGCTCGCCGGTCCTGGCGGGGAAGCCTCGGGCCGCTGGCACTGGACAGCCGCTGTCCTTGCCTCAGCCCAGCCCCATCTCGGGCAGGGGGGCGAAGAGGCGGCCGTGGGTGGCACGGGTTCGAGGCTCCTCCACCAACGCAGCGCGCCGAGGTCGGACTGAGGGGAGAGAGGCGGCGGGCCAGGCCGGGCCGTACCGGGCCGGGGACGCCCGCGCAGCGCGGGGCGAGGGCCGACGGCCGAGGCGGGTAGTGGGGCAGCGGGGAGGGGGGCGGGCTTCGCTTCACAACGGCCTCCGCCGCCGGCGACCGGGCGAACCCCCCTCCCCTCGGCCAGGGCGCCAGTCACGCTGCTCGGAGACACAGGCGAGCAAGCGGACAGCGCGCGGCGAGCTCGGGACTCCCGCGCCGGAAGTGAGGTCACGTGACGACCGCGGCCCGGCGCCGAGGCCGGAGGGCGCGGGGCGACGTCGGGGCGGGGCGGGGGCGGGGCGGTCCTGCCCACCCGTGACTGGAGCGCCCATGAGCTGGCCGGAGGGAGGATCTCTAGGTATAGGCACCTCAAGAGTGGGTGTTGGGGCGCGGTCTCTAACGGAGGGCGGCTCCCTTTGGCTGGAGGAGGTGCACTGTATGACTCTCCAGATGAACGTTTTTGTGGAGCATGGTGGCGCGTGCCTATAATGCAGCAGTCTGGAGGCTGAGGCTGGAAGATAGCTGCAAATTCCAAATCAGTCAAGGATCGCATAGTGAGTTCGAGACCAGTTTGAACGATTTAGTGAGCACCTGCCTAGAAAAGGAAAAGGAAAGAATCCAAAACCTAGCCCTGCGTGGTGGCACAAGGCTGTAATCCCAGCAGTTGGAAGGCTGAGGCAGGAGGATTAGTGCGAGTTCCAGACCAGCCTGTGCTATGAAAATGAAGTCAAGGCCAGGGCCTGGCGGGATGGCTCAGTGGTTTAAAGCCCCTGCTTGGGGAAGCTTGGGTGGCTTCAAGGACCGCGGTTCGATCCCTGGCACCACATGCTGCGCCAGCCCTGACCTTGGGGTGGGCTGAGCCGGCCATAAAAATGAGTGAATAAACAAACAAATGTTCTGAAACAAGAATGAAAATAATAAATAAAATTAAATTAAATTAAAAAAAAAGAAAGAAAGAAAGAAAGTGAAGTCAAGGCCAGCCTGAACTGCATAGCGAGACTCAGTCTCAAAAAAAAAAAAAAAAAAGAATCCAAATCTTGATTTTGTGAATGGAAAAACTAAGGCCAAATACGAGTCTAGTCTTGCCCTGCAGGTGCTGTCCAAATAGCAAGCTTGTGCTAGAAAGGTGGACAGGAGACCAGGTGTGAGTTCTTAGCAGCACTCACATCCTTTCAGTCCCATCCTCCAGGCGCAAACACAAGGCTGGAACTCCCACTGGGCTGGACACAGAGGCACGAGGAGACCCACAGCCAGTGCTCAAGAGGGGCCAGCCACTGTGGTGAGGTGCTCAGTTCTCAGTTCTGGCCTACAACATGGTACCCTGGCTACATGGGCAAGAACTAGGGAGCATCAACACCTGCAGATCCCAAGAGGCCTCCCCTTGTTAACTGCACCCCGCCTTGTCACCAACAGAGCTCTGAGCTGTGTGATCACCTTAAAGGAGGGAACAGTGTACACTTCTCACTGTGGCAGAAAGGATACCACCAAGGACAGGGAGCACTCAGTCTGAACACCTCTTGGGAGACCAGGAACAGGACACTGGGCACTTCTTGTCACTGCAAGGCTAGGTCCTGTCAGAGGGAGAAAACAGGCTCCCTTTTCCTTGGACCTTGGCTCTTTCATCCTGGATGAAAAACTTTAGTCAATGGACTGGCGAGATAGCTAAGTGGTCTAAAGCACCTGCTTAGGCAAGCCTAGGCACCTGCAGGAACTGAGGTTCAATCCCCAGCACCACATGCTGCACCAGCCCCACCCCAGTCAGGCTGAGATGGCTATAACATAGATAAATAGACAGATAGATGCAATTTTTTTTTTTTTTTTTTTTTGTCTTTTTGAGACAGGGTCTCGCTATGCAGTTCAGGCCAGCCTTGAGCTCACTTTTGTAGCCCAGGCTGGTCTCGAACTCGCACCAATCCTCCTGCCTCAGCTCCCAAGTGCTGGGATTACAGGCATGAGCCACCACACCCGGCCTAGATGCAATTTTAAAATCAAAATTTCAGCCAGATGTGCTAGTATATGCCTGTAACTTTAGCACTTCAAAGGCTGAAGCAGAATTGCCAAGAATTCTAGGCCAGCCTGGGCTACATAGTAAGAACCTGTCTCAAAAAAAGCAGGGGGCATAGCTCAGACGAATAAGCACCGTCCTGGCAAGTACAAAAGTACAAGGACCTGAGTTCAATCTCCAGCCCCACAATGTGCCAGGTGCACCGTCTTGGCCCCAGATTTAATTAAAAAAAAAAAAAAATCCTGATTTTTTTGTTTGTTTGTTTATTTCCTTTTTGCCTGTCTTACTTCAGGATAGCTGTGGCTGCTTTGGTTTGATTTGGTTTTTCTAGCAAGTGCAAGGTCCTGAGTTCAATCCCCAGTACTACCAAAAATAAATAAATAAATAAAAATTATGGGTCAAGGAGATAGCTCAGTATAATAAGCACTTGCCTGGCAAGTCAAGGTCCTGAGTTCAATTCCTGGTATGGCAGAAAAAAAAAGAATTAATATAAAAAACTGATGGATGCCAGGCATGTTGGTGCATGAGAGGCAGAGGCAGGAGGATTGATGTGAGTTCGAGACCAGCCTGGGCTACAAAAGTGAGCTCATGGCCAGCCTGAACTGCATAGAGAGACAAAAAATAAAAAAATAAAAAACTGACAAATAGTTCGATTTGGTTTTTTGAAAAAGGATCTCCTTGTGTATTTTAGGCTGACTTTGAACTCACTATATCGCCCAGCCTGGCCTCAAACTTCCAGTGATCCTCCTGCCTCAGCTTCCCAAGGTGCAGGCCTAGAATCCCAGCATTTGGAAAACTGAGGCAGGAGCATTATTGGGAATTCAAGGCCTTCCTGGGTTATATAACAAGACCCTGCCTCAAAAAAGAAAATGAAAAAAAGAATTTCTTTGGCCTACATGGTCCCTCACTGCACTCTGCCCAGTAACTCCTCTCCTTGCCTCATCCCAGCCCAAGCTGTTGCAATTCAGTTCCTCAAGCACAAGGTTCTTTCCTGTACTGAAGTCAGTCAGCATGGCTGGCTTACGGTGTCCTTCCCTTTTCTCCTCATTGGCTCTCAGTAGCACGCTCCTGCAGGCATACGCATGTGCACATCCATAGCATTTCTTGAGACATTGAGACAGCTCAGCCCACACCATTCCTGTCCTTGTGTTCTTTCTCTTTTTCCTCCTCCTGATGCTCCTCCTCTTCCTTCTCTTTCTCCTTCTTTTCTTCCTTCTTTACAGCTTGGGAAGATTGAGCCCCAGACTCTTTACCATTTAGCTACACTCCGAGTTCCTCTTTTTTTTTTTTTTTTTTTTTCTCCTATGAGAGGGTCTTGCTAAATTTCTCTAGCAGTATTAGAACTTGAAGTCCTCCAGACTCAGTCTTCCAAGTAGTGGGATTATAGGCTTCACACATCACACCCAACAATTCAAGGGGGAGGAGTGGCAAGCAGGGTTTGGTAGTGTAGACAGACCATGCTAGCCTTGTACTTGCTAAGTGTCTTAGTTACTTTCCTCTCGTTGCTGGGACAAATACCTGACACCCAAAATGAAGAAAGGAAAGGTTTATTTAACTCACAGTTACCGGAGGTTTTAGTCCATATTCGGCCAGCTCCAAGGTTGAGTGGCACAGGGCAGAGAGCAGCAGTTCATGGCAGCAGAACAGCAACAGTGGCAACAGAAGCAACAGAACAACCAGGGGAGCAGAGAGCAACAGCGCTAGTCTGTCTCTCTGTCTGTCTTTAAATTACATCAGGCTCTCTGCCTTAGCCTATCTGCCTCAGGCCAAACCGATAATTCCTAGCACTACTCAGACTGATAATCTCATCAGTACTAAAACGCATAATCCCAGTGACTCATGAGTCCAGTCTCAGTCTATAGAAGTCCCTGCCCCATGATTGCATGAGGCTTTGGGGGGACAACTATACATAAACTATAACACTAAGTAGCATAGATTTAGGGCCAGGGAGATAGCTCAGTGGAATAAGTGCTTGCCTAGCAAGCGCAAGATCCTGAGTTCAATGCCTGGTACTACCTAAATAAATAAGTAAGCATAAATTGGCCCCAAATTTGAGACCCTCCTCCCTCAGCTTCCTGAGCACTTAGGTTACAGGTGTGGCTACCACACCCAATCAAAATACACTGGGTCTAAGTTTTTCTCTGTCTAGGTGGTAAGCCCCAAGAATACAAGGCCAGTGCAGCTCTGGGGTTCTTCAGAAAGGGCTTACACATGGCAGTGACCTTGAAAGGGAAAATTGGGATTTCTCTTAAGACTGTGTTTGCATGGCAGTACATGTAGGATGGAAAAGTATCAATCCTCCTTTTTATGGGAGTGCACTGGGGATGCTGAGGAAAACAGCCCCTTCCCAGTCTAGCTCCCAGTGCTGCTGCTGGGTAAGGCTAAGTGAGGTACTAGAGGAGAGCTTGGGGCCAGCAAAAGGGCTCAGTTGTCTAAAGCGCCTGCTTAGGAATGCTTAGGTAGCCTCAGGGACCTGGGTTTGATCCCTGGCACCACATGCAATGCCCTGAGCCAGCCGTAACAACAACAACAACAAAAAGAAAAAAACATAGAAGAGAGCTTGTTGGTTACCTAACAGAAAGACAAGTGAACTTACCACCTCAACAGTCATCTCTTGTGGCCCCCCGGCTCCAAATTGAGTTAGGAATCCCTCTTTTTTTTTGAGACAGGGTCTCACTATGTAATCCAGACTGACCTTGAACTATGTATCCCAGGACAGCCTTGAATTCATGGCAAGCCCCCTGCTTCAGCCTCCCAAGTTCTGGAATTACAGGTATGCACCACCACACAGGGCTTTTTTCCTGTTTCTAAGGTTCTACATGCTTTTGTATATTAACTTCATTTAATCTTTACAGCAGTCAAGCAAGTTGATAGTGTCATTTCTTTTTTTTTTTTTTTTTTTTTTGTCTTTTTAAGACAGGGTCTCACTATGCAGTTGAGGCTGGTCCTGAGCTCACTTTTGTAGCCCAGGCTGGTCTCGAACTCGCATTAATCCTCCTGCCTCAACCTCCCGAGTGCTGGGATTACAGGCGTGCGCCACCACGCCCGGCTGATACTGTCATTTCTATTTAAGGATGAAACAGAAAACAGCATAAAATCCCACTTTACATAGTAGAGATAAGTCACGCAGGGTCAGTGATGTGGCAAACAGCATGACCCAAATCCAGCCCAAGCAACCTGGCCCTAGAGCAAGCTCTCAGCCACTGTGACCACATGAAGTCACACCCGTTGTCCTCTGGCATCTGGCCTCCTTTTCATGGTGGGTGAGGACCTCTCTCACCAGTCCAGGTCCTCAGACCCTTGGGAGGACTCGGCCCACGACAGCACTCAACTATACCTTTCGGTAAGTGGATGACAAAGTGAACAGCAGATCACCATTGATTTTCACAGTCCTGTCACAGACGGCTGCTGGGTTGAGTCACTTACTATGGGAAAGACATTTTTTTTTTTTTATGTGCAGTACCCAAAAACCACATGCGTCATGGGGAGTGGCGCTCAGTTCTTGCTTCTGTTTCTCTCCCTCCCCCATCTCTCCAGCCCTCCCCCATCTCTCCCGTCCTCCTTCCTCCTCCTCCTCCTCCTCCTCCTCCTCCTCCTCCTCTTCCTCCTTCTTCTTCTTTTTTGTTTTTTTGAGACAGGGTCTCTCTGCATAGTTCATGCTGGCCTTGGCCTTGAGCTCACTTTTGTAGCCCAAGCTGGTCTGGAACTCACACAGATCCTCCTGCCTCAGCCTCCCAAGTGTTGGGACCACGAGTGTGTGCCACCACAGCCCAGCCACCCTGCCCCTTCTGAGAAAGCTCTTTTTCCTCATTTCTTGTGATCAGTTTTGTGTTGTTCGTTTATTTCACTTTTTATGCCTCAGCTTTCTCATGTAAGGGAGACTGTGCACTGTTTAAGCTCCTTGTCATGCTTATGTCGCTTCCCGTTCTGGCGTACAGAGGAAACTGAGGTTTATAGGGGAAGTGATTTGTCAAGGAGCCTTTCAGAGTCTGGACCTCCCTTCTATACCTTCTGCTGCTCCCACAAAAAGTTAGAAAACACATACCTGTGTGTGTGTACATGTGTGTTTATCCCAGGACCTTCACACTGAGCCCCAGCCCCAGCCCCAGCCCCATTTTATGTTTCATTTTGTGACCGTGTTTTGTTTTTTTTTAATGGCCGGCTCAGCCGGCCCTGGGCGTGGGGCTGGTACAGCATATGGTGCCAGGATCAAAACCATGGTTCCTGTGGTTGCTTAAATTCCTAAGCAGGCATTTAGACTACTGAAGCATCTCGCTGGCATCTCGTGTCTTGTTCTACAGTCCCAGCTGGCTTCAAACTCCCGATCCTCCTGTCTCAGCTCACAGGTGCTGGGGTTACAAGCCTGCATCTTCACCTCCACAAAACACACATATGACTAAGATATCACCCTAAGAAGTAGGAAAATTGAGCTAGCAAGATGGCTCAGCGGTCTAAAACACCTACTTAGGAAATTCAAGGCAACTGCAGGGACCAAGGTTCAATCCCTAGCACGCCATGCTGCACCAGCCCCACCCCCAGGGCAGGCTTACCAAAAAAAAAAGCAGGAAAATAAACCCTCGCTCACTCCCTTCACCCTAGGTCCCTGCGGCGGCTGCTGCTCTACTATATCCTGAGCATGTGCCCTGGCTCCCATCCCAGGACTTGCAGGGAAGGGGGACTTAGATAGCAATGTAAGCACATGTTTAGCCTGAGCACTGGCAGCATGTTCACATACATGTGCATCTGCACCAGAACCAGCCCAGGAGCAGACCAAGACCGAGCTCTAGAAGTCCCAGCCCAGGCCACCTCAGACAGAAGGGTGCCTCTGTTGTGAACACAGCTGTGGTCTTTTTCTCCCTGCCCTGCTGTGAAGCAAAACCCTAGGCCTGGCCCTCCAGAGGCTGCGATGAGCCGCATGCCAAGAGGTGTGCATGAGCTCCTGAGTAGGACTCAGCGTCTGCAGAGGGCGAGAGCTCGCTGCCCGCATTCAGCCAGGTGTCCCAGAAGATGGGTCCTGCTGCACAGCACCTGTTGGTTTCATAACATAACCACTCTGCCACCACCACAAATACCACAGATCTCAAACTCTCAAGTTTAACAAATGGGGGTTGGTGAGATAGCCCAGCGGTCTAAAGCGCCTGCTTAGGCAAGCATAGGCAACCGCAGGGACCATGGTTTGATCCCCGGCACCACATGCTACACCAGCCCCACCCTCAGGGTAAGATGAGCCAGCCATAAATAAATAAATGAATAAAGTTTAAAAAAAAAAGTTTAACAAGTGGCTCACAAAATTTGTAAAGATTTGTGAGCCAGATATTGGTGTACACAGCTATCATCACTGTGCTCTAGGAGGCTGAGACAGAAGGATTAAAAGTTCCAGCCCAAGGGCTGGGGAAATAGCTCAGTAGAATAAGCACTTGCCTGGCAACCTCAAGGGCCTGAGTTCAATCCCCGGTTCTGCAAAATAAATAAATAAAATCAAAGGGGCTGGCAGGATGGCTCAGTGGTCTAAAGCACCTGCTCAGGAAAGCTTAGGTGGCTACAGGCACTGCCGCTGGATCCCTGGCACCACGTGCTGCGCCAGCCCTGCCCTCAGGGAAGGCTGAGCCAGCCGTTAATAAATAAATAAAATAACATAACATAACATAACATAACATAA
>PVJA010045206.1:0-15780 GCA_004027025.1 Myocastor coypus
AGAGGAGGGGGAGAAGCAGAGGAAGAAGGAGAAGGAGGCGAAGGAGGAGGAGGAGGAGCAGCAGTAGCAGAAGAATAACAACAGCAACATCAGAAGCAAGTCTGAAACTCCAAGTGTGGTCGTGCATGTCTGTACTCTGGAGGCTGAGACAGGAGGATTGCTTGGGATACAAAGTGATTCAAGGCCTGCCTGTACTGCATAGTGAAACCGTCTTGAAAAAAAAAAAGTGAAACAAAGTTGAAGGACAAAGAAAGATTGTGAAAATTCTGGGGTGCTGGTAAAGATGAGGGAAAGAAAGAAGAAGAAATGAAATAAAATAAATAAATAAAAGCAAGAACAGCATGCAGCAACAATAAAATTAGAACAAATATGTCTCTTTCCTTAAAGTGGTACAATTAGCCATAACAATAATATCAAACTCAAAGGAACAATAAAAGAAGAATAAAAATAAACACAAAATAAAATGAAAGTAAAAGAAAGCAAGAGGAAACGTCCACTTCAAGGTGCATCTCTTCTGTCACTGGTAGATAGTGCGCGCAGACGGAGTCCAGAACGGACTTGAGTTGGTCAATCCCAGTAAGCCATCTCTAGCTTTATAGTTAGGGTACTGGATAATTCCAGTGAATTTACTCCTTCAGTGTTGCTCAAATTCAGGCTGGCTTCTGGCCATGAGGCTGAAACCAGACGCTTTCACCTTGCAGTAGTCCTTGCACCTCCTTTGGGTTTGAGCTCTGAGCTTAGTTCACCCCTCTCCATGATGGCTCCTGGTCAATCACCCTCTCCTGGAGGATGTCTGAACCAAAATAATTCGCCAGCCACTGAGGTCCACTTCATCCACTGCATCATTCCACTGGGGTATTTCTTTGTGGACACCTCTGCAGTTACCAGTAGTCTCTGTGCACCTTCAGGTTTGAGCTAAGTCCTCCCACATAGTAAATCCGGGTTCAGGGAGAAAGTGCCACCTGCTACCTCCTCCTGCACTGAAGTCTCCCTTTGCTTTCTCCATGAGCTTTATTTCTCACTTAAGATCCTTCCTGCATCCCAGGGACCCACTACTCTCCTCCTTTTCCCCCTCTTAATGTTGTTATATTGCAGTGTCTGGACACCCAATCTTACAGGGGTCGTTTCTCTGCTGTTCAGACTCTGCCATCTTCCTAGAAGTCTATCTTTCCATAATATGATGTTCACTTCCACCTCATTTTTCACAGCACAGTGGTTTTCCTTGTAGAAGTCTTTTACTTCCTTGGTTAGATTAATTCATTGCTATTAAATTTTTTATTGATGCTATTGTGAAAGGTACATTTTTCTAATTTATCAGTGAGCAATGCAAAAGAACTGGATTAATTTTTTGTTGTTGACTTTGCGTACTGCTTTATACGCTACTATGTTACTGAATTTACTTGCTAATTTTAGGGATCTTTTAGAGAACTTTTTAGATCTATTTAGAGGACCATGTCATATCCAAATAAAAAATGACATAAAATATCCTTTTTTCTTCTTTTGCTTAGCTGATTGCTCTTGATAGTGTTTTAAGAACTATATTGAACAACAGCAGTTATAGTGGATATCCTTTTGTTGTTTCTGATTTTAGAGAAAAGGCTTTTATGTTGTCTCCATTAAATCTAATTTTAGCCATTGGTTCATCATAAATGGCTTTTAACAGATTGAGATGAGGTCCTTCTATACCTATTTTCTTCAGTTTGTTTAAAAAATAAAAGCTGTGAATGTATTTGGTGAAATTCTTTTCCTATGTGTGTTGAGATAATCACGTGATTTTTGCTTTACTTCTGTTTGTGTGATGTATTATATCTATTGATTTGTGTATGTTGAACCACCCTGTATTTCTTGGATGAAACACTTTAGTCCTAGTTATGGTATTTTTAATGATTTCCTGCCTTCTATTTGCCAGTATCTTTTTGAGGATTATTGCTTATATGTTCATTGAGGTGAATGGCCTGCAGTTTTCTTTTTGGTTTGTTTCACAATCAGATTAATGCATGCAAGTAGTTACTTTTATATGTTATTTGTCCCCTCATTAGCTGTGGAAAATGATTAAGCAACAGCTGAGCCTAAAGTCAGCAAATTCTTGGAGACTAGAGCAAACCATGGACATGGAATGCCAGAGGCAGATTGTATTAACAAGTTAACTTCTATCTCAGTTGCATATCAACAGGATTCTGGCCTTGATGTTCTTCCTTGTTAAGTATAGTACAGATCTCATGTCTTTCTTTCTTTCTTTTCTTTCTTTCTTTCTTTCTTTCTTTCTTTCTTTCTTTCTTTCTTTCTTTCTTTCTTTCTGTCTTATTTCTTTCTTTCACTTTGTATAAAGATGGAGACATTGTCATTGTCTCTCCATCAGAGAGATCAGGCCCCACCAAGCCCCAGCTTTCCTTTTAATGTACGTCTACAGTTTCTTAATTTCCCATCATGCCGGGTGTGGTGGCGCACGCCTGTAATCCCAGCACTCGGGAGGCTGAGGCAGGAGGATCGGTGCGAGTTCAAGACCAGCCTGGGCTACCAAAGTGAGCTCAAGGCCAGCCTGAACTGCATAGCGAGACACTGTCTCAGAAAGACAAAAAAAAAATTTTCCCATCACTCTCCCCCTTAGGACCCTTCTCCCCATATAACTTGTGGCAATTAGCTAATTGTTTAAGTACATTTTTTTGTATGCATCAACTTTGAGAATCATATTCTCAAAATGTATCACAGGAAAAAAAGTAAAGGACAAATTTCTTTTTTTTATTTTTAAATTTATCTATTTATTTATCTATTTATTTTAAATTAGGCACCTTTATTTTTTTTATATGCTTTCTAAATTTTATTTATTTATTTATTTATTTTTGTATTATGGCTGGCTCAGCCTGCCCTGGGGGTGGTGTTGGTGCAGCATGTGGTGCCTGGGATCGAACCACGGTCCTTGAGGTTGCCTAAGCTTTCCTAAGCAGATGCTTTAGACTGCTGAACCATCTTGCCCTCCTCTATCTGTTTATTTATGTATTTAGTACGGGGTCTCACTACACAGTATGGGCTCAGTGATTATCCTGTTTTCATGCCCCCAAGCACTGGGATTACAGGTGCATGCCACCTTGCCTGTAGTCTGAATTGCTGTCTCACTGTGCCCTGAGGGCAGGCCTGGCTTGGCAAAGTGCAAATTTCTAATATTTAAGATTGACTTTTGGGACAGGCAGGATGGCTCAGTAGTCTAAAGCGCCTGCTTAGGAAAGCTTGGGCAGCTACAGGGACTGCAGTTAGACCCTGGGCACCACATGCTGCGCCAGCCCTGCCCTCAGGGCAGGCTGAGCCGGCCATAAAAAAAATAAATAAATAAACAAACAAACAAAAGTTCTGAAACAAGAAAAAAAAATAAAATAATTCTTTAAAAAAAGATTGATTTTTCTCTCAATTGTATTTAATTTTAGCTTTGTTTATCAAGTTTTTGTAATAGATCACTAAATTCATATTATGGGTAAGTTTAATTGTGTTAATTTGACTTATTATCAACAGTAGGGCCATTGTTACCACTCTGCCTCACTACATAGTTTAGAAATCTTTTAAGATGGTTTGTGGGAAGAATTCAGAAAAGTTTGGAGATGTAAGCTAACAAAGTCATAAAATGCTATAAAAATAACATGGTTGTAGATTAGAAGACTGGAATGTTGAAAGGAATGTGAACAGATTCAGGAAGTTTCAATTTTGAACAAGGGCACTGCTGGAACCTGGACTAGAAGCCATGCATGTTATGGTGTAGCAAAATTTTCCTTATAACCTGGGTGTTTTGGCATATGCCTACAATTTTAACACTCGGGGTGGGGGTGGTGAGATGGCTCAGTGGTCTAAAGCTCCTGCTTAGGAAAGCTTAGGCAACCTCAGGAACTGCAGTTTGATCTCCAGCACCACATGCTTTGCCAGCCCCACCCCCAGGGCAGGCTGAGGCAGCCATAATATTAAAAAAAAAAAAAAGACACTATGGGAAGCTGAGGCAGGTAACAAGTTCCAGCCTAACTTGCACAACTTAATGAGACATTGTCCCAAAATTAATAAAAATAATATGGGTCTAGTCTGCATTATGAAGGCTCTAGGGCAATACCCAGTACCACACAAAATAAGACAAAATGTAATTTGAAAAGAGAGCCAGTGGCCCTCTTTAAGGAGGATCTCTTGGGAAATTGGTTCTACAGGATTAGTTTCACTGTGCTTAGCCATCCAGGCAATGTGAATTTGTTGCAACCATGGTCCAAAGGGGTGATGGTCACTGTTTATGTTGACAGATGCCATTGGTATTATCTGTGTGACACAGAATTCATAACTCATGAAGCAAGAAAGGATTCCACCCAGATTTCAAAGAAAGGCGGGAGAAGCCAGGCAAGGAGTACTTGACTGGGAAGTGAGTGAAGCTGTGAAAATTAAACCAAAGATGCAGTGAAGACCAAAGGAAAACAGAGATGTCAGGATGATGGAACACCTGCTTAGAAAAGGTGTAGGCATGACAAGTCTAGACACAAGAGCTAAGGAATCTTTCATCTTGGGATTCATTTCCCACCATGTCCAGAAAGCTGCTAATGCCAGATGTAGGAAAACTGTTTTTTTTTTTTCTCTCCCAATAGAATGGAATCCTGTCCTTCCAGAGTTACAGATTAATGAGTTTTCCTGTTGGTTTATTTTCATCTCCTAGGTACTTAGAGGAAAATCAGGATAATTCTTAAAATATAACTTTTTCAACTCAAGCTTCTTTTTGTTACTCTTAGGTTTGTGGTTTTGGGTATTACTCATGCACTAGCACCCACCAAAGTAAACTTGAGCTGTTGAAATGTGGTCATTAATTAATGAGTTAATCTAAGGAAAACCTCCCCTATTAGATATTTGTGTCTCATCTTTCCAGTGAGCTTAAAACCAAGTTTCTAATAATTTCTGATTATGAAGACTCCTCTGGCTTAGGGCTCACTGTAGGAAAGTTCGTGGAAAGCTCAGGGTGTTAACTTCTTTCCCGGCTATATTCCAGCTGGGTTAATGTCCTGCTTATTTTGGCTTTCCTATGTTACCTCCCTGTGTGAATGTTACTGGAACTTCCTTGTCAGTGTCCAACAAAACCCATCCCTTCTCTTCTCCATTTTGCTACAAAAGGCTGGGAGAAAAAAAACATGATGGTGAATTTACTTTGACTTAAGCCTTCAGCTAGACAAAAACAATTAGGAGGATAAAATGAGGGTCCATTTCCACTTTTCACATTGACCTCTACTGGGTCAGGAATGAGCACCACAGAAAGAACAACACTTCCGTAGTGAGCGCACTGGAGGAAATATAAATCTTATGAGAATTCCAGGTTAAATAGCAGTTTAAAAAAAGGTTAGTGATTCACATGTGCTAAGAAATGACAAATGCAAGTTATTCTCACTTTGTGGGTAGTGAAATGTCCATGAAGCTGTGAGGTCTTGTCAGAGGGATGTGTATGAAATGAGGGGGAAAAAAAAGAATTTCTTCTAATCAGACAGATGTACTAGAAATCCACAGAGGCCAGCACTCGGTGATGGTATAAGCCACACTCAGATCCTGGAGACAGGGTCCTGGCTGTCTTGCCACTGACGATTCACTGGATAGAGTGTAATCCATTTGCCCTCCTGAATCTCAGTTTGTTAGTTTGTTTCCTTACCATGTGATCTGGTTCAAATAAATTGCATGAACATTTTCTATTGCTGGAAACCTCTTCAGGCCAACATACATGTGTTGAGATACACATCTACACATACATATATTTGGGAGGAAGAGCACTGCTACTGTTACCAGTAGTTACTGATAATGTAGAGTGAGGATGACTCTGTATGGGACCAAGGCTGGTGACCATTACTTCTTTTGTCTTCAGAATAACTACAGGAAAATACATTTTTATACAGAAAGGAACTAAGCCTTGTGTAGGTTATTAAGATTTCCAACTGTAAATAGTTAAAAAAATAAACAAAATACAAAAAACAACCCACCCAGCTGAGGCAAAAATAAGACTCTCGTAAAATATCAGGACTGTAAAACTAGAAAAAAAAGGCCCATCAGAGTGGGCTAACAGAGACTTCCTAGAAAGGAAGGTGGCAGAGCAAGGCATGGGAGGGGCAGAAGAAGCTGGACATTTTGAAACAAGCCAAAAATTATTTAAAAAGCAACAGAAGCTTGATATGGTGGGTGCATATCTGTAATCCCACCACTTGGGAGGATGAGGCAGAAGGATCATTGTGAATTTGGGACCAACCTAGGCTACAAAGTAAGCTAGAGGCCTGCCTAAACTTCATAGTAAGACCCTGTCTCAATAATAATAATAATAATAATAATAATAATAATAATAATAATAATAATAGAAAAGTGTAAAGCATAAGAGTTTCATAGACACAAAATACTCACATGGGGACCCAGCCCAGGCCCATAGTGCACCCTCCAGTCCTCTCCAGACCCAGCCAAGGCCTGGCATGTGTGTGAGACCTGCTCTGCGACCGGCAGATTCCCTTCAGACCCAGTCCAGGCCCGTTGTATGTGAAACCTTCTGCTCCATGCTCACACACTTTCCAGACCCAGACAAGGTCTGGCTTATATGTGGGGTTCAGTGCCATGGGCTGCAGCAGGAAAAAGCTGAGCACAGCAGCCAGACCCAAGCTAGGCACATCTGGATGAGTTCAAACTTGGCATATCTGGACCCAGTAATCTGACACACTTTGCAAGACCCAGATCTATGAGAGTGTCTTCTCTCTTTTTCTCTTGATCTTCAGAGGAGGCAACAGATAACCTGGTGAACTAGTCATCCTGGAAGGACTCAGATAAATCAAGCCGGGGGGGTGGAGTGTGTGATCAGACAATACTTAGGGGAACCAAATTAAACACAAATTCCCAAATTAATATCTGCTTAGTTACAGACACATAATGTATATTCTTACTGTCTAAAATACAAACTAGGGGCCCAGCAGGATGGCTCAGTGGTCTAAAGTGCCTGCTTAGGAAAGCTTAGGCAGCTGCAGGGACCATGGTTCGATCTCCGGCACCACATGCTGCTCCAGCCCTGCCCTGAGTACAGGCTGAGCTGGCCATAAAGATAAAACAAACAAACAAACAAAAGTTCTGAAACAAGAAAAAAAAATACAAACCAGTTAATTAGAAAAGTTTGTCAACTGCTAAATATCACTACCCATTATTACTGTTCCTAACTGTAGTTCTGTAAATACATAAATATAACTGCTTTAGCCATATAATCTCTCTTTTGTAACAGTTTTGGTAGGTGTTAAGGGTATAACTTCACCAAAGCTCAGAGGACAGTACTATACAAACTGAGAAGAAGAAGGAGCAAAATGCAGTCTCTAGCCCTGAGCCCACCCAGAGCAAATGCAAGAGATACTAGTATAGAAGAAAATGGGAATCACACAACTGAAATCTCTGAATTAATAGTGTCTGAAGTAGAGAAACAACTGCAGAAAATAAAGAGCAAATCAGATCAAAAATAACCTCTGAAGTAAAAAAAAAAAAAGAAATTTCTGAATTAATAGCATCTAAAGTAAAGAAATAACTTCAGAAAGGTAGAAAGGAAGTCAGATCAGAAATAATCTGAATTAAAAAAGAAAGGATAGGGGCCCGGCAGGATGGCTCAGTGGTCTAAAGCACCTGCTTAAGAAAGTTTAGGCGGCTTCAAAGACCACGGTTTGATCCCCAGCACCACATGCTGCTCCAGCCCTGCCCTCAGGGCAGGCTGAGCCGGCCATAAAAATAAACAAATAAACAAACAAAAGTTCTGAAACAAGAAAAAATAAAATTAAAAAAAAAGAAAGGGTAACTATCATGAAAGAATTAAAAAGTGCTTCTAAAGAAGACACTGACAAAAATCAGAGAAGACTAAAAAATGATGCAATCTTTGAGCAACATAGGAAAGAAATAGATTGCATGGAGCAGTTTCAAAGAGATATATCATATCAGAAAATAAAATCTCAACCTCAGACTGGCAAAACAATGTGAGTGAAAGTGAAGATTGAGATTTAGATCTTGAAGACACCATTGCAGCTAGTAAAAAGGTAAGAGAGGATCTCTTAAAAACAACTAGGATGCAGAAAAAAATATTCCAACATCTGAAAGATGATGCAAAGATGAACAATGTGAGACTAGTAGGCATCAGTGAGAAAGAAGGGGTCAGTACAAATGATATAAAAAGAATATGGGCAGATATAATAGCAGAAAACATCCCAAATATGTGGAAACAATTTTGCATTCAGGTAACTGAAGCATATAGAACTCCAAATAACATCAGCACAATTAAAAACACACCCAGACATACAGCAATCAAGGTCCTAGAAAGCTGCTAGCGGAAAGAAACGTCACATTTAAACATGGCAGGTTTCTTGTCACAACCCATAAAATCAAGAGGAGGACAGAGTGGTGTGCTTTAAGTTTTCCATGAAAACAAGTTCCACCCTATACCCTGCAAATCTGTCTTTCATGTATGAGGGAGAAGTGAAATACTTCCATGAGAAAGAATAACTAAAGAATTTCACGATGTTAAAGCCAATCCTACACGGACTGCTAAAACATATTCTAGAGAGGGACCAAAATGAACAGAAATCCATTATTGAGAATGGAAACAACCAACCAAATAGGGCAAACAATTAAACACAGGAGAAAAAGGGGTAAGCAGTAACAGGTCAATAACATGTAAATCATAAGTCAATACATCTTATTACACCCATCAATGTAAATGGACTTAATTCACCAATTAAAAGAAATAGACTGGTACAGTGGATTAGGAAGCAAAATCCAACAATATGCTGCATATTAGAAACATACTTAACTCATAAAGAAATTCATAGGCTGAAAGTCAAAGGATGGAAAAAGTACTACATGCCCCAGGGACCTTAGAAAAAGACAAGCAATCCTGTTTGCAGAGAGTCTGAACTTCAAACCAAGAATGATCAAACAAAATAAAGAAGGCCACTCCATACTGGTTAGGGGAAAAACTCAAGATGAAGAGATAACACTCAAAAATATGTATGCACACATCACAGGAGTACTCAGCCATATAAGAAAAGTATTAATGGGCATGAAAAATCTAATATCCAATACCACAATATTTGCAGAGACGTTAACATGCCCTTATCCCAAATGGTCAAGCAGACAAAAATTTAGAATAGATGTAGCAGAACTGAACAAGAACTTTGAAGAAATGGGCTTAGTGGACATATACAGAGTGTTCCACCCAGCCACTTCTTTTTGTTTTTTAAAATTTTTTATTTTATTTATTTATTTATTTTTTTCTTGTTTCGGAACCTTTGTTTGTTTATTCACTCATTTTTATGGCCGGCTCAGCCCACCCCGAGGGCAGGTCTGGAGTAGCATGTGGTGCTGCGGATCAAACCACGGTCCCTGAAGCCGCCTAAGCTTTCCCAAGCAGGCGCTTTAGACCACTGAGCCATCCCGCCAAGCCCCAACCCAGCCACTTCTCAGTACACATTTTTCAGCTACACATGGGACATTTTCTAAAATAAACCACATACTTGTCTATATGTCATGCAAGAAAACAGAAATTATTCCATGCATATTATCTGACCACAGTTCAATGAAACTGGAAATAAATGAAAAAAGGAACCACAAAACCCCATAAATACATGAAAATTAAGCAATATTCTCCTAAGCAACCAATGGTATACAAAAGAAATTGAACAAGAAATTAAACAGTAACTACAATTCAATGAAAATTCAAGTACAACTTATTGGAATTTATAGGATGCAAGGAGAGCAGTTCTTGGAGGGAAATTTATAACTGAATTCAAGCATTAGGAAAACAGAATGGGAGCAAATAAATACCTAATGCTGCACCACAAATGTCTACAAAAGGAAGAGCAAACCAAATTTAAAGCTCAAAGATGAGAAGAAATTATAAAGGTTAGAACAGAAATTAATCCAATCAAGATGAAGAAAACAATACAAAGAATTAATGAATCAAAAAGCTGGTTCTTTGAAAAATTAAATAAAATTAATAAGCCTCTCACTAATCTCATCAAGAAGAGGAAAGAAAAAACTCAAATTCAAACAAGGAACAAAAAGGTGAGATTATCATAGACCCAGGGGAAATTCAAAAGATCATTAATAGCTACTTTGGGAATCTTTACTCTGACAGAATTAAAGACACAGAAGAAATGGACTGATTCCTAGAAAGGTACAAATTACCAAGACTGAATCAAGAAGATAGAAGAATGCTCAATAACCCAATAACAGCCAATGAAATTCAAAATGTAATAATAATAAAAAACCTACCAACGAGGAAACGTTCAGGTTATGATGGATCCACAGCTGAATTCTATAAGAAATGTATAGAAGATATAATCCCAATGTTCCTCAAACTCTTCAGTGAGTTTGAAAATGAAACAATCCTTCCAAAATCATTCCTGGAGGCCAGTATTATACTGATACCAAGAGTAGAGAAAGATGCAGCTAAAAAAGGGAACTACCAGCCAATCTCCATCACAAATATAGATTCAAAATTTCTCAATAAAATCCTACCACATATAATACAAGTAATCATTAAGAAAATTATACATCATGACCAGGAAGGATTCATCCCAGTGATGCAAGGATGGTTCAACATACACAAATCTATAAATCTATAAACACTACACCAATAGAGCCAAATCCAAAGATCACATGATCATCTCAATTGACGCAGAAAAGGCTTTTGATGAAGTGCAACACTCATTCATGTATAGAGTCCTACAGAAAATTAGAATAGATGGCTGCTACCTCAGTCTGATAAAAGCCATCTATGACAATCCAATGGCTAACATAATTCTAACTGGGGAAAACCTGAAGTCTTTTACTTTCAATCTGGTACAAGACAAGGATGTCCTCTATCACCATTCCTATTCAATATAGTTCTGGAATCATTAGCTAGAGCCATTAGTCAAGAGAGTGAAATAAAGTAAATCAGAATAGGTAAAAAAGAACTTAAATGATCATTATTTGCCGATAACATGATATTCTATTTTGAAGACCCAGAAAACTCCACCAAGAAGATACTGGAAATAGCTGGACGTGGTGGCTCACACCTGTAATCCCAGCACTCGGGAGGCTGAGGCAGGAGGATTGCTGCGAGTTCGAGACCAGCCTGGGCTACAAAAGTGAGCTCAGGATCAGCCTCAACTGCATAGCGAGACCCTGTCTCAAAAAGACAAAAAAAAAAAAAAAAAGATACTGGAATTAATATACTAGAATTAATTGAGCAGTATAGCAGGATACAACAGTGAGTAGTATTCCTCTACACAGATAGCAAACACACTGAGAAGGAAATTAGTGAAACTATACCTTTTACATAGCACTGTGGAAAGGGAAATACTTACGAATTAATCTAACTAAAGAAGTAAAAGTTCTATTCAATAAAAATTACAGTATTCTGAACAAAGAGATCACAGGGGATTTCAAAAAATGAAAAGATATTCCCAATCCCTCCTTCTGAATAGGAATAAACAACATTGTGAAATGGCCATACTCCCTAAATTTTTATACAGATTTAATTCAATCCCTATCAAAATACCATCACTATACCTCACAGACCTGGAGAAGTCATTCCTAAAGTTTATTTGGAACCATAAAAGACCTACAATAACAAAGGAAATCCTAGGCAACAATAACAACAACAACAACAACAACAAAAACAGAGCTGAGGATCAATGAAATAGATTAGAAGATGCAGGAGCAACTACAAACACACTCAGCCACTGTATCTTGGACAAAAGGGTCAAATATGCTTATTGGAAGTGAGATAGCATCTTTAACAAATGGGGCTGGAAAAACTGGCTCTCTACATGCTGAAAAATAAAACCTGACCCAGGTCTATCGCCATGCACTAAAGTCTAAATGGATTGAAGATCTACATTTTAAAATAGAAACACTAAATCTCCTGGAAGAGAAAGTGGGAGGAAATCTTGAAGACATCGGGGTAGGCAAAGAGTTCATGAACAAAAATCAAACTGCATAGACAGTACTCAAAAAGTTCACAACTGGGACCTCCTCTTAAGAGAAGTTTTTACACATTAAAGGAAATTACCAACAGAGTGAAATGACAACCCACAAATTTTGAAAAAAAAATTAACTAACAAGTATTTAGACAAAAGTCTTCTATCTAGAATTTATAAAGAACTAAAAGACATTAGGGTCCCAAAATTCAAAGACCCAGTCCAGAAATGGGCATCTGAGATGAACACACAATTCTTAGAGGAAGAAATACAAGCCTATAAATACATGAAATCACGTTCCCCATAAATAGCCATTCATGAAATGCAAATTAAAACACCACTTTCTTTTCTTTTACCTTTTTTTTTTTTTTTTTTTTTGTATTTTAGGGAAGGGTCTATAGGGTATGCAGGGTCTCACTATTAAATGTGACTCATAGTGATCTGCCTGTTTACAGCCTCCCAAGAGCTGGGATTACAAATGTGCACCATCACACTCAGTATCAATTGCACTAAGAATTGAACCCCTGGCCTGTGCACTTCCTTGCAGTTCCTTTAATCTGCTGAGCTAATTGGCCAGCCATTTAGAATATTATTAATATGAAATTAAGCTTCTTAGGACAGTGAAATTTAAAAAATGTGAAAAGTACTTTTTGAGTATTAAAGTATAAAGAACGAGTAGAGAAGGGCCAAGTGAGATTGCTCAGCAGACTAAAATGTGTGCTTAGGTAAGCACAGGGACCATAGTTGACTCCTGCTCATGCATGCCATTCGATTCCCATTCCCGCATATGCTAAGCTGGCACCCGGGTCTGCGTGTGCTGGGCCTGCCTGCAATCCCATCCCTGGGGATGCTGAGACAAGGAGGATCACCATGAGTCTGAGCTGCCTAGTGAGACCCTGCACCACATACATAAGCGGAAAAAAAAAGAAAAAGAATGAGGAGAGAAGAGCAGCTATAGCACTGTGGGGCTGTTTGTTCTTAAGCAGGCAGCCAGCAGGGTCCTCACAGGATTGAGCCAGCACTTGAAGTAGGAGTGCAAGGGCTGAAAGAAAACTTTCTTGGCACTATAAGGTTATACATGTATTTTTATATGCTATGAAGTTGGGAAAAAGTTAAAATTGTGAAGTATTGAGGCCACAGCTATAAAAAATGAAGGTTGCAAGCCAGTTTGCGAGACTAAGAATGTGTGTTATGGGGTGCTAGATGCTGTTCCATACAGTGCTTTGCGTGTTGGCAAGTGTTTGACTTCTGCCAATAACAGTTGTTTTTGCTGGCAATACAACATTTCAAGTAAAAGTGAAGCTCAGTAAGGTTGAAAAATCAGAATATTTAATGTATTTCTATTTCATTATGTATATCTATTTCATTACTATTTAGAGAAGTCAGTAGAAATTCTATGAAAATTTATGTTTATGGTAAGAAAATGCTAAGTAAACATAAGGTAGTTTTAGGTTAAAAATATGATAAATGAGAGGTAAGATGGAAACACATGTATCTATTTAAAAACATTGTTATGGTTAGCTTTGGCTTCCTCCCACCCTGACAGACTGGGTAAAAGTCTAGGAAAGACCAGGTGAGTTATCTACCAAATATTCATCCTTCTTATTCTTGCTTAAGAAATGGAATCTTGCTCAGTGCAGCTAAAATACATGCAGCTAAAATGTTCTCCCAGACTTGCTTGCAGTTACGAGGACCTACCTGCAAGTTGGGCTTATGAAATAATTGAAGAAACCCGTAGGCTTCTTTTCTTTTGCTTTTACTTTCTTCTTCTTACCTGGAAAATACATAGGTTGAAGGTAACAGCCATTCTGAGACTCCTTCAGCAAATATGCGAGATTGTCATGCAATGAGAACAGCAGAATGAAAGGAAGCGGATTCTGTCTCCGTTCAGCGGGTGGAGGTGAACTCTCTTCACTTGACTGAATGAAGCATGGACTCACCAGATCTCTTCTGATGAAAACGCTGTGCTGAAAGCTATGCTGTAAGACTGAAGCTGGTTGACTGTCCTTGTGTCACCGGCAAAATGTGGTGTGGTCTGGCAGAAGGCTGCTGCGCTGGCTCTTAGATGCCTTTCCCGCCCTTTCCCTCCGCAGTCTTCGAGTCTGCATTTAGTCAGCAGCCACTCTCCTCCAGGCTCCTCGCCACCTTCTGCTAGTTCAACACTACTGGCCCCTTGAAAGAATAGTTGGGAAGTTTGGCTAAGATCAGGCAGAGGGATCTGGGCCCAATGTAAACCTTACCAACCTCCTGGAACCCCAGTGAGTTATGGTGGACATGAATGGCCTTCCCAACCAGTGGCTGGGTACAGCCCTACCATTTTCTCAGAGTCCACAGATGTTAATCAAAAAACTAAGGTGACACCCCCCATATTAATTTTCAGCTGTCTGTGACTATCCTAGAGCCTACTCCACCATGCACTTGGACCAATCACAGCCCTGCACTTGGTAAGATCAACAGATCTGAATCTGAACTAATTTCAGGCTTGCATCTGCTATATGAACAGCACTCTGCACACTCCTTCTGGTGGCCTAGAAAAGCTCCATTCAGTTTACTGACTCCCTGTACTGCAAACAGGCCCTGTTAAAAATCAAAAATTGCTTTGGTAGTCCTGCAAACTTACTCCTAGTTCATTGCTCAGGTAATGTGGACTCTGACAGTCCTGCAAATCTGCTCAGCATTCCTGAACAGGGTCGACAGAGCAGTTGTTTCTGAAGAAAGAGCAGTAAGCACAAGGGCTGTTGGCAGGGAAAAGCTCTGGAAACCAATGATTCACAGCTGAGAGCAGCAGCACCTGGCACAAATGAACGTTGGACAGCAGGTGTCTACAGCAGCAGCGGTGGCATCTAGGATTATCCAGTGTCATCTGGTGACATCAGCACTACTAGCAGAACTGCACTTTGCAATTCATGATTTGCATAGAAATCCAACAAAAGGACGTTTATTGGTTGGCACCACATGGCTATTGCTTAGTCTCTTCTCCTTATCTCCAGCTCCATGACTTATAATGGAGGAAGTAAGCTGTCATGACAGAAGACACCCACACAGCAAGGAACAGAGGCCTGTGAGAGTGCCATGGGAAGAAGTCACCTAGATGTGGCTCCTGAGTCACAGTCAGTGCTTTTGATGAGGCCACCCCTGCTGTGACTGCACTGTTACCTACAAGAGAGTCTGTGGCAGGGCTGCATCTGTTCCTCAACCATGCATGCTTGCTGAGTGCTCTCAATACCGAAGTGTAATGCTGCTGTGGAAAGGGCTGCTGACAAAGCACAACTCATTTACAGCCCTCTCTACAGCTGATCAGCTACCCCTCTGCTTCCAGCGCAACCACTTGAGTATGACTGAGTTAGCTATTTGTATTTATTTATCAATATCTGTTATTCTTTCTTCTAAAACGAGGCAAGGAAATGTTTTTTATAAAGGCACAATTAGCAAATGTTTTAGGTTTTATGGACTATGTGATCTCAGCTTAACTGGCTCCATCACTGTAGCATAAAAGCAGCCATACGGAGTTGCTCTGTTCTAGTACACACATAGCGGCATTCTAATGCAAATAATTTGTGAACAATAAAATTTGAATCTCACATAATTTTATAGCACAAAAAATTCTTTTGATTTTTTTTTCAATTCTTTTATTGTTTAAATTTAACAATGGTTATATTACATATTTTCATCATCGGATCAGTTTAGATTAATACATATAGGTATATAAGATTGATCAAACAACTAAACATTAACCTTTCTAAATCCACATTACTTTTTTTTTTTTTTTTCTTTTCCCCCTTTTTTTCTTTGAAAGTTGACATATTACATATTGTCCTCA
>PVJA010045207.1:0-15758 GCA_004027025.1 Myocastor coypus
AGACCATAGCACCTGCCTGGATTCTCACTTCTGGGGCAGAAGCGTGACTCCGTGATATAGCACATGCTGGAGATGCAGCAGACCTGGGTTTCCCCCCAGCATCACAAAGAAAGGAAAAGAAAAAAGGCCCGCACGATGCTGCGCACTTGTCATTCCATTATTGTGAGAGCCTGAGCCAGGAGGACCTCAAATTGGAGCCCAACCTGGGGAATTGAGCAACTGAATGAGATTTGAATATTTTTTAAAGGGAGGGTGGTTTGGCCAGTGAGATAGCTCAGTAGAATAAGCACCTGCTTAGGCAAGCACAAGGACCAGGGTTTGATCCCCAGCACCACATGCCACACTGGACCCGCCCCCAGGTGCACTGAGCCAGTCACCAGGACCAGGTGTGGTGGCACATGCCTGTAATGTCAGCGCTGGGGAGGCTGAAAACAGGAGGATCGGGGGCTTTAGGCTTCGCTCAGTGATTTAAGCACCTGTGTGGGCAATCCCAGTCAGGAACAGGAGATTGCAGTTTGATTCCCACACCCACCCTTAAGGCAGCCTGAACCAGTCAAAAAGCAAATAAACAAACAAACAACAAAACAAAAAACCAGGAGGATCACTATGAGTCCAAGCTACATAATGACTAAAGTGCCTGCTTAGGCAAGTGCTAGGGGACCAGGGTTCAATCCACATGCCCTGCTGGCTCTGTCCCCAGGGCAAGCTGAGACAGGGAATGAGACTGGGCATGGTGGTACACACCTGTAGCTCCAGTGCTTGGGAAGCTGAAACCAGGAGGAGCACTAGGAGTCTGATCTGTACAGTGAGACCCTGAAGACCCTGTGCCTGATACATTTAAAAAGAGAAAAGGAAATGATGGTGTTAGGCTGTGGCCTATGGCCAGCAGCTATGACCTGTTGGGTCTGCAACAAGTAACCCAAATTGAATTTTTCTTTTCTTTTTTAAATTTACTTATTATGGCCAGTTCAGCCTGTCCTGGGAGTGGGGCTGGTACAACATGTGGTGCTGAGGATCGAACTGTGGTCCCTATGGTTGCCTAAGCTTACCAAAGCAGGCACTCTAGACCACTGAGCTATCTCACCAGTCCCAAATCAAATTGTTTTTTTTTTTTTTTTTTTTAAATGATAAGGTTTCTTTTGTTTTGTTTTTTTGTGGGACCGGCGTTCGAACTCATGATCTTGCACTTGCCAGGCAGGCACTTGTGCCTGAGAGCTATCTCCCCAGCCCCCCCTTTTTTTTGAGATAGTGTCTTGCTATATAGTTCAGGCTGCCCTTGAACCTGTGACAATCCTACCTTGGTCCCCAGAAGCTGGAGGACAGGCTTGTGCCACCATCCCCAGCTCTGGCTGATAGCTTGACTGCAGCCCTGCGAGGAGCTGGGGATGGAGGAGTCCACTGTACATGTCTGTGAGTGGGCTCCTGCCTCACAGCCACCGAGGCCCACAGTGCCCTTTGCTGCAGTATCTGGGAGTCATTTCTTACATGGCAACTGCTAACTGGTAGAGCGGGCCTTGTTCCCTGGACTTTCCAGGAAAAGCCACTGAGTTGATTACTTAGTAATTACCACCTATGGTCTTGCTTTTTTAATTTTTTTAGGGAAGGATTTACAGGGTGTTCAGGGTCCTACTACTAGATCAGACTCATAGCGATCTGCCTGTTTACAACCTCTCAAGAGCTGGGATTACAGGCGCACATGACCATACCCAGTCTCAATTGCCATCTCAGCGGGCCCTGGGGGTGGGCCTGGCACAGCAGGCCCAGGGATCAAACCCCTGACTTCTGCACCTGCTTGCAGGCACTTTAGTCCATTGAGCTATTTGCCCAGCCTTTTCTTTTTTTTTTAATTTTTTTTAAATTTTTTATTTTATTTATTTATTTTTCTTGTTTCAGAACCTTTGTTCGTCCATTCACTCATTGTTATGGCCAGCTCAGCCCGCCCCGAGGGCAGGGCTGGCACAGCATGTGGTGCCGGGGATAGAACCTCGGTCCCTGAAGCTGCCCAAGCTTTCCCAAGCAGGCGCTTTAGACCACTGAGCCATCCCGCAGGGCCCTTTTTTTTTTTTTTCCTTGCAGTACAGGGATGGATCTCAGCCCTTCACGCTGAACTTTGTGCCTAGTGCTTCTCATGATTTGTGGTTTTGTTTGAAGGCAGGGTCTCGCTGTGTAGTTTGTTTATTTATATATATATATATATATGTATATATATATATATTTTTTTTTTTTTTTTGTCTTTTTGAGACAGGGTCTCGCTATGCAGTTGAGGCTGGTCCTGAGCTCACTTTTGTAGCCCAGGCTGGTCTCGAACTGGCACCAATCCTCCTGCCTCAACCTCCCGAGTGCTGGGATTACAGGTGTGAGCCACCATGTCTGGCTCGCTGTGTAGTTTAGGCAGGTCTCAAACTCACTATGTAACCCAGGGTGGCCTTGGAATTTGTGGCAATCCTTTTGCTTCAGCCTCTTAAGTGCTGGAATGCACCACTATGCCCAGTTCATGTTTTTTGTTTGTTTGTTTTGTGGGACCAGGGTTCAAACTCATGACCTTGCACTTGCCAGGTAGGCACTTGTGCCACAGAGCTGCTATCTCCCTGACCCTAGTTCACGGTTTTTATTATTTATTTATTTATTTTTATTTTTATTTTTATTTTTTTTTGTCTTTTTGAGACAGGGTCTCACTATGCAGTTGAGGCTAGCCTGGGGCTCACTTTTGTAGCCCAGGCTCGTCTCGAACTCGCACCAATCCTCCTGTCTCAGCCTCCTAAGTACTGGGATTACAGGCATGAGCCACCACGCCCCGCTTAGTTCATGGTTTTTTTTTTTGTTGTTGTTTGTTTGTTTGTTTTTGCACCGTTCCTGGAGGTATTGCAATACCAGGCCAATGGCATGGAGTGGACAGAGCAAGCTCCTATTCCATCTCCCAGCTCCAAGAATCCATTTCATATATTGTCCTTGGATAGAGGACGTATCAGATATTAAACTGATAAGAACAGATACTACACTTGATCTTAGCCAAAAGGCCAAGAAGCGATAGTTCACGGTTTTTAATTTATTTTTTGTGGGACTGGGGTTCGAACTCATGACCTTGCATGTGCCAGGCAGGCATTTTTGCCACAGAGCTATCTCCCCAAACCTTCATGGTTTATTTTGAGGGAGGGTCTTGCTAACCCACTAAATGGCAGCGGCTAGACTTGGACCTACAATCCTTCTGCCTCAGTCTTCCAGAGGACTGGGATGACAGGAATGCACCACCATGCCTGGCTCCTCAGTGTTTATCAAGCACTCTCTGTGTACCTGGTCTAGCAGGGGCTCTGTCAGAGACCACAGAACCATGAAGAAATACTTTCAGGCAGTGAAGTGCCTACAGGAGGCAGAGTCTGTGCAAAGGCCCAGGGGCTGCAATATTGTTTCCCAGTATTGGCTGCAAGAACAGCAGTGACCTCAGCAGGTATCTGAAAATGACAGAATCCTCCAGATGGGGGAAGAAGGCAGATACCCAGCTGCCTGGGAGGCTCTTTTTTTTTTTTTTTTTTTTTACTTCAGAGGTTATTCCTTTTTTTCTTTTTCTTTTTTTTTAATTGTTTTTTCTTGTTTCAGAACCTTTGTTTATTCACTCATTTTTATGGCCGGCTCAGCCCGCCCTGAGGGCAGGGCTGGTGCAGCATGTGGTGCCGGGGATCAAACTGTGGTCCCTGAAGCCGCCCAAGCTTTCCCAAGCAGGTGCTTTAGACCACTGAGCCATCCCGCCAGGCCCGTGGGAGGCTCTTTATTTACCTCCCAGCTCTACAGCTTGCAGACTTCAGTCTCCGTGGGCCTTCCTTTTTCAAGCCCCATCAGGAAGCTGTGCAGAGTATTCAGTAGTGTGCTCAGGGCTCATGACCTCATTCCAGGGTCCCATAGGTAAGAGGGAACCCACATATGTAGCCAGGGAGGTGGATGGGCTGCCGCTGACCTTAAGCAGCTGCTCTGGACTGAGGCAAGAACTGCTCATGCCACTGGGAGCCAGGGACAAGGCCCAGGTTCCTGAATTTCTGGGGAAAGAAGCTCTTAAGTCCCAATGAAGGTCCCAGGGGAGCTAGACAAGTGAGCATACATCTGTAATCCTAGAACTCGGGAGGGTGAAGCAGGAGGATCACCATGAGTGGCAGTCCAGCCTGGGCTAACATAGCAAGACCCTGTCTCAAAATAAAATAAAAAATCCTGGGTCTCAGGGGACCCCAGCAATCAATGTTGTGCTTTATATAGTTCTAAAGTAAGGGCTGTAAATAAATAAATAAATAAAAATAAAAATAAAGTGAGGGCTGTGCCTTGTTTCTCAGTACTTGGGACTGAGTCCAGGGCCTTTGCAGTGAGGTTTATTTCTAGCCCCTACTTTTTTTTTTTAATTTTTATCTTATTTATTTCTTATTTCGGAACCTTTGTTTGTTTATTCACTCATTTTTATGGCTGGCTCAGCCCGCCCCGAGGGCAGGGCTGGCGCAGCATGTGGTGCCGGGGATCAAACCGTGGTCCCTGAAGCCGCCCAAGCTTTCCCAAAGAGGCGCTTTAGACCACTGAGCCATCCCGCCAGTACCCTACTTTTTTTTTTTTTTTTAAACAGACTCCTGGGCTAGGGAGATAGTTCCACAGCACAAGTGGCTGCCTGAGGGCCCAGCAGGATGGCTCAGTGGTCTAAAGCGCCTGCTTAAGAAAGCTTGGGCAGATGCAAGGACTGCGGTTTGATCCCCAGCACCACATGCTGCACCAGCCCTGCCCTCAGGGCAGGCTGAGCTGGTCATAAAAATAAATAAATAAATAAATAAACAAACAAACAATCAAAAGTTCTGAAACAAGAATAAAATACAATAAAATAAAAATAAAAAATTCTTTAAAAAGAACAAGTGGCTGCCTGGCAAGTACAAGGTCATAAGTTTAAACCCCAGGCCCACACACACACAAAAAAAGTAAACAGAGACTCCCTATTTCACTAAATTGTTCATGCTGGGCTGGCAGTGGATGTTCTAGTCTCTAACTCCACTAGCTTGGCTTCCAGTGTTGCTTCTAGCGTTCTCAGAAATGGAGATAGGGCTGGGAAGATAGCACAGAAGAATAAGAGCTTTATTGGCAAGCTCAAGGGCCCGAGTTCAATCCCGTTCCATTAAAAAGAAAGAAAAAAGAAATAGGGATAATGCAGCACACTCTAAAGATGAAATGCTTTTAAACACTTAAGGTACTTTTCAACAGTGCGGAGAATCAGTGTCAGACTCCTCACACTACTGAGAAACGGTGCTTATTGCAGCTGTTACTCAGGAGGAAAGCGAGGCCACTTAGTGCCAAAGTGAGGACTGGGGAAGGCTGATGGAGGGCAGGAAGGACAGCCAAGGCCTTCGGGGAGATCTGAAGAGGACGCGCACCCTACCAGGCCCGCACTCCGACCTCCGTGCTTGCCGCCAGAGGCCGCTGTGCCACCGCGCACCGAGCTCCAGCCTCCAGCCCCGCCCACACACCCGCCCCGTCACGAGACCACGCCCCAGGCTCCGCCCAACCCCGGGATCTCGCGCCTCACAGCTCTTTCGCTGGGCCCCGCCCCTAACATAAGGCCCCACCCCGACCGCGCCCCCCCGACCCCGCTTCCCCTGGGAGGCTTTGGCCACAGGGCCCCGCCCCCTGTCCCGCCCCGTCCAGAAGGCCCCGGGCGTCCGGCCCTCGGCCCAGAAGGCCTGGTCTCCTCCAGCCTGGTTTCACTTGGTCGCGACATGAGTTTCCCCGCTGCTAGCCCGCTCTTCGCGCCTGGCGAGGACTGCGCCCCTGGGTGGCGCGCGGCGCCGGCCGCCTACAACGCAGCCGACACACACCTGGAAATCCTGGGCAAGCCGGTGATGGAGCGCTGGGAGACGCCCTACATGCACTCGCTGGCGGTTGCTGCCTCCTCCAGAGGTACTTCCCACCCGCGCTGGAGCGGGGGTAAACTGAGGCTGGGCGGGCATTACAACCCCCGGCCCAGCCCACATGCTTCAGCATCTCTGGGTGCCTTGGATTCTTTGCCTGGGTAAAGAAGGTGTTAGTGGGGTAACCGAGGCAGTAGAGAAGGGGGGGAGACACGAGCTCCCCTGCCTCGTACCGGCACACAGCAAGGCCTGAAACGTATTTCTTCCAGGAGATGAGGGTGCCTCCCCTGGCTGGGTCCTCCAACGCGAAGCCAGGGGAGGAACTGGAGCATGCGGCCCCCACGTGTGGCCTGGGCAACGAGCCGGGCTGCTGGTCTTGGATCAGGAGGCTGTCTAGCACGGCCTGGGAGGCCCCGCCGCTGCTGTGCCTAAGAATAGCTCAGAAAAGCAGAGCTAGGGGACAGCTGTCTGCTGGGATGAGGCTGCACTGCCGGTTGTAGCCCAAGGGTGCCTGGGGGTTCCCCAGCTCCAGAGAAGCTGGTCCAGAACATGGGCATGTGACACCTAGGCGCCGGAGCTCAGTATTCCAACTTGGCAGATGGACACATCTGAACAGAGATGTGGGACAGAGAACCGATTTCAAACCAGACATCTCCCTGGTCTCTGCAGGCTTTGGCTTTGCAAGCTGGAAAGAGGAAAAGGGACAGAAACGTGGCCAACTAGAGCGGTAGGAGCCACCAGTACAGTGTGTCCTGGGCTCAAAGTTCAAGGCTCTGCCCCCTGCCAGCCCCCACAGGCTGGGCTCAGAACTAGCTATGCAAGACCTCCATGTCTGGCTACCCTCTCTGGCCACTGGACAGGGCCCATGCAGGGCCCTATTAAGATGGCTGTCCTTCCGTCTTTGTACCAAACATGACCCACAGGCAGGGCCTATCCAGTGCCCCCTTCTCCAGGCAGGTCCCCAGCTGGGGCCTGTGTGTAATGCCCTGGGCCCTCTGTCTGTCTGCCCAGGGGGCCGAGTCCTGGAGGTGGGCTTTGGTATGGCCATCGCAGCCACAAAGGTGCAGGAGGCCCCTATCACTGAGCACTGGATCATTGAGTGTAACGACGGCGTTTTCCAGCGGCTCCAGGCCTGGGCACAGCAGCAGCTGCACAAGGTGCTGTGGGATAACCTGGCTCCTGGGGGCCCAGAGGCGGGGTGGTCTTCCTTGGGAGTCTCTTTCAGCAGATGGACAGATCATGGGAGCCTCAGTGACCTTCAACCTATTTTTTTTCCCTTCTCTAAGGTTGTCCCCTTGAAAGGCCTATGGGAGGATGTGGCACCCACACTGCCAGACTGTCACTTTGATGGTGAGGGTGCTCTGGGCTGGGCTGGGCTGGGTAGGACACACAACAAGGTGTGGGGCTCCAGCTCCGACCTGGCAGCCTCTGACTGCAGTTGCAGTGCCCCTGCTGCACTCAGGGCAGCATCTGGGTGGGGAGGCCACAGAACACACACAAGGTGCACATCTAGCCATCAGCACTGGATAAGCAGGCCGCGTCTACTCGGTGACTAAGTAGATGGGCTGGCGTTCCCTGCGCAGGGATCCTGTACGACACGTACCCACTGTCGGAGGAGACCTGGCACACGCACCAGTTCAACTTCATCAGGGTAGGCCCCTGAGCACCCATCTTTCCCAATTTGTTGGGGTACAGAGGCCCATAGGGAACCCCATACACACTTCAGCTGCTCTTGACCATTGTGCCCCCAGAACCACGCCTTCCGCCTGCTGAAGCCAGGGGGTGTACTCACCTACTGCAACCTCACCTCTTGGGGGGAGCTCATGAAGTCCAAGTACTCGGACATCAACGCCATGTTTGAGGTGCAACTTTCCTACCCTAAAGCTGGGCAGTGATGTTGGGGGCAGCTGGCATTGCCCTATATCCTAGAGAGGCCCCTCTTCCCACAGGGTGTAGGTGGCGAGGTTTGTCATTTTGATACCAGCTCAAACACCTCCCATGACCCCCTAGTGCCCATGGGATTCGGCCTGAGCCCTCACGTCCCCTCTGCCCTCCACGGCCAGCCCAGCTGTCCCCTCAGGGCCTCTGTCCACCCTGCTCTGTGTAACCTGCTCTCCTGGGAGCCTGCTGGGTGCCGTGGTGCTGAGATGATGCTTTTTGGTCCTCTGCAGTCCTGATCCTTTTGTTTCTCACTCACTGGCAAAGACAGGCCCCCGTGGGCACCCCCTGGGTGGGAGCAAGCATTTCCCTCTTCCTGGGATGCAAGGGTCTGGGCCTGGCACTTGAGGTCATTCAAGTGTGGGAGGGTGCTGCTACCCAGGCCCTTCTCTGGACAGTGCTGTCCACAGCTGAGCTGGGTCTCTGTGCTCCCAGTGCAGAGCTAGGGGTGACCCATACTTATCCCAGCAGGAGACACAAGTGCCAGCACTGCAGGAAGCGGGCTTCTGCCGGGAGAACATCCGCACTGAGGTGATGGCGCTGGTGCCCCCAGCCGACTGCCGCTATTACGCCTTCCCACAGATGATCACACCCCTGGTCACCAAGCATTGAGCCAGTGCATGAGAGCCAGCTGGGGATGCAGACGGCCCTCTGGCCCCTGCCACAGGAGCTGTGGCCTTCCTCCAGGGTACAAGGGTGAAATAAAAGTTGGCATTAGGCTGGCTGATGGGCTGAGTGTACAGCTACAAGTGTCACTGTCCCAAGGGCCCCACTGACCTGCTTGGGCAGCCATGGCAGTCACACTGGTGATTACAGCAGGGGCTTCAGGGGGGTAACCCCAAGGCTGGGTCTTGCAGAGTCAGCTTGCAGTGGTCGTTTTCACGTGTTCTGACTCTTACTGCAGCCGCCCCCATCTGTGCTCTGGGGCTGTCATCCTTGTCCCCAGCCAGTTCTCAACTCATCTGCTCCCCAGGACAGTTGCCCTCTTTGGGGATGCATTTGCTTGGGACCTTCCTGTGCGCTGTTCCCTGCACCTGGAGCACCCTTCCCACTCTGTGGTTTGACCCTAGAAGCTGCCCTTGGGCGGGGCCCCCATTCCTAGAACCACCCCGTACATGGTGGCCAACCTGGGCCTGCAGAATCGGCCTCCAGGGCCTGGCCACTGAACATGTGTCAAGTAGTGTTGCCAGATAAGGGCTCAGACTTGAGGACAGGTGCCATCTGTGGGCACTGGGCTGGGCAGGGTATAGGCCAGGTATTGGGGAGTCCCTAGAGGGGCTCACTGGGACTGTGCCTGTCTCCTAGCTAAGGCACAGCCCATGAGGGCCACTGCCTGTTTCCTTAGCCCATGCCATTGGCCACATGTGAGTCCATTTACCCCATCCACAAGGAAGCCTAGGGGCGGCGACGGGCCTCAGGCCTACAGTTGGCCAGAGGCCACTGCCCCTGCCTAAGGTGGTTCAGTGTGGGTGGGAAGCAAGGGCAGGCATTGCCCCTGTGGCCCTGGGAGGGAGACTGAGTCAGAATGTCAGCTTCCAGCTTCCCGAAGCCAGACCTTCCTAGGGAGGGCTGGGACCTCATGACAGCTTAGCTTGGCCTTGGTGTTCTCACCCATGCAAAAGGCAAGAGACCTCACCCATCAAGCACGGGATGCTGGGCCCCACCCAACTACACAGGGCACCAGTGGAATCAGGGTGGTTTATTCACAGTCTTGGGCACACACAGGCCACACCAGTAGCTCAGGGCCAGGTGGCTGCAGGGCACTACCGGCGATACCAGATGCTGAGCTTCTTTTCACGCTTGATCTTCCGCTGCAGCTGCAGGATGCCATACAGCAGGGCCTCGGCTGTGGGCGGGCAGCCTGCAGGGACCAAGCTTCAGTACACCCCAGCAGTCTACCTGCCTCCTCTGCACTGGGCCCTGTGCTGGCCTTGGGCAGATGCCCAGGACTGAGAGGTCGACCTCTAGGCTTACAATGTTAAGCAAACTTACACTCTGGTCAACTCTACTTTGATGACCACCTTGTCTCCCTGCCTTCTGGGAGGTGCCGAGAGCTGGACGCAGGGCCTGCTCCTGGCTGTGCAGACCACTGGCTGCCACCGGGGTCAGTGCCCCTTTGTGCCACGTGGGGAGAGGGATGCCCACAGGACTGATTGCTGGGTAGAATAGATATGCCAGCTAATGGTGAACCTCAAACATCCAGTACTTGCAGGATGTTTGGTTCTTTGTTTAGGTAAGGTTTCACTGTGTAGCCCAGGCTGGCCTTTAACTCTCCTTCATCTCCCTTCCTCAGTCTCTGAGTGCTGGGATCACAGTGCCTTACACCACACCCAGCCACTTACTGTTTTTTTTTTTTTTTTACAATTATTATTCACTGTTATTCTGACATTAAAAATTAGCTGAACATCCTGAAATTTTTTTTTATTCTTTTGAGGTTGCAGAGATTAAAACCATGCTCTCACACTGAGCTACATTTCTAGTCCTCCCTGCCGGTTTTAATTTTTTATCTTTGTTTTGGATTTTTTGGTAGGACAGGGGTTCAAACTCATTACCTTACACTTGCCAGGCAGGCACTTTTTTTTTTTTTTTTTTGAGACAGGGTTTCTCTATGCAGTTCAGGCTGGCCTTGAGCTCACTTTTGTAGCCCAGGCTGGTCTAGAACTCACGCTGATCCTCCTGCCTCACCCTCCTAAGTGCTGGGATTACAGGTGTGCACCACCACACCCGGCTCAGGCACTTTTTTTTTTTTAATCTTTTAATCTTCTTTTGAGGCAGGGTTTCACTATGTTGCCAGACTGGCCTTAAACTCATGGTTCCTGCCTTAGTTTCTTGAAAACTGGGATGACAGGCATGCATTACTATGCCTGGTATTTTCATTTTGTAAATTTGGCCTTTTCTTTCTTTCTTTCTTTCTTTCTTTCTTTCTTTCTTTCTTTTTTTTCTTTTTGAGACAGGGTCTAGCTATGCAGTTGAGGCTGGCCTTGAGGTCACTTGTAGCCCAGGCTGGTCTCGAACTTGCACCAATCTTCCTGTCTCAGCCTCCCGAGTGCTGGAATTACAGGCATGAGCCACCACGCCCGGCTTAGGCCTTTTCTTTATTCTTTCTTCCTTCCTTCCTTCTTTTTGTGGGACTGGGGTTCAAACTCATGACCTTGCAACTGCCAGATAGGCACTTGTGCCTCGGAGCTATCTCCCCAGCCCCTCCCTCCCTCTTTGTTTCTTTTTTTTGTATTTTAGGGAAGGGTCTACAAGGTGTTCAGGGTCTCACTAAGAGATCGGACTCTGGTGATCCGCCCGTTTACAGCCTCCCAAGAGCTGCAATTACAGGTGCGTGCCACCACACCCAGTCTCAACGGCCTCTCAGCATGTGCTGGGTGCAGAGCTGGCAAGGCAGGCCCAGGGATCGAACCCCCAGCCCCTGTGCCTGCTTGCAGGTGCTTTAATCTGCTGAACTATTTGGCTGGCCCTCAGGAACCTTTTCCTGTTAGTTTTAGTAATTATATTTCTTTGGACTTTTCTCAGGCAAAACCGTAAGAAATTGTAACTAGCAAATGTCAGTAGTCATTCATTCTGCTACTCTGACCTTCTGACACAGGGACCAAGCCACCACCTGGAGTTTCTATCCATGACCAACAGGGCTAGTCCTGGGGCGGCAGGCAGGCCCTCAGGGACCCCACTGTACATGTCCGCAGCATGGGGAGATGTGCAGGCAGGGTAGAGCAGAGTAAGCAGGCCCAGGCTGTCCTCACCTGGCACGTAGATGTCCACGGGTACGATGCGGTCACAGCCCCTCACGACAGAGTAGGAGTAGTGGTAGTAGCCTCCACCATTGGCACAGCTGGGGGAGAAAGTGCCCTGAGGGGCCACCCTTGCACCATGGCCCTCCCTGCCCCCCAGGCACCTGGCCAGGCAATCCTATCAGACAGACGGTCGGGAGGGGTAAAAAAAACCTCTGGGAACCTTCTGTGAGATGCAGCTCACAAGCAGATGTGTGCTGGGCAACACTTGGGACACATCCCTCAAAAGGTCACAGCCGGGGAGTGGGGAGCACAGGAAGGAGCCCTGTCTTCAGAGCAGCACTGAACCCCAGCCACCCCAACCTCCAACCACCCATCTCAGATGTGCGCATCCTGGAGACCTGGATATGCTTAGCTTCATGTACCACACTGTTCACCAGGGCCAGGAAAACAAGGAACTACAAGGTCTGGCCGGGTAAACTCTGGAATGTTCTACAGCCATTCATAATTAGGTTACTTAAGTCCCCACATACCAGGATGTCACTCAGCCAGCAAAAAGCCTCAGTGAGCAGCTGTTACACTTGCCAGTGTGGACAGACCTCAACACTATGCTCAGTGAGAGACACCAGACACAGAGGACCTAAGCGTGGGCTCTGTGGACAGGAAGTGCCCAGGACAAGTGAAGCCAAAGACAGGAAGTGACTTCATGAGTGCCAGGGCTGGCAGGGGACCAGTGACTGCTCCTAGGTGCATGGGGTTTCCTCTGGGGTGATGCAAAGTTTTGGTACTAGTTGTACATCTCTCTTACCCTAACTAAAAGCCACAGAATCCACATTTTGAGCTTTCTTTTTCACACCAGAAATTGAATGCAGGACCTTGCATTTGCCAGGTAGGCACTATACCACTAAGCTGCATCCCCAGAACAGTGACTCTACACTTTCAGGAGGCTGTGCTTAGACAGCACCAAGTGGGTGGAAAGCAGGCTGCTTGCTGTCTGCTGCCTGGGCTGCAAGTGGACAGGGGAGGTTATGGCAGGGCGGCTAGACTCAGGACATGAGGGCAAAGGCGGGGCGGACAGCAGTACTCACCTCCCCATCGACACGACGTAGCGTGGCTCTGGCATCTGGTCATAGACCTGGAGGAGACACAGCATCAGGGTCTGTGTGTAGCTCGGCGTGGATCGGAGGGGAGGGTGGGGCCAAGACCTACCTTGCGGAGTGCTGGGGCCATCTTGTTGGTTAGCGTGCCAGCCACAATCATCACATCTGCCTGGCGTGGACTGGCGCGGAAGACCACGCCAAAGCGGTCCATGTCATAGCGTGGTGCAGCCATGTGCATCATCTCCACGGCACAACAGGCCAGGCCAAAGGTCATGGGCCACAGCGAGCTCTGGGGAGGGCCAGGCCAGTCAGTCACTGTCCACATAGGTCTCTACCCTGCCTTAGAATCAGCAAGGACAGTGGCTAGGCTCCAGCCTGAGACAGGGCACAGAACCAGCACCATCCCCGCTCATCCTCTAGGGACCTGACACATGTGTGGCTCTGGCCAGAAGCCCTCCTGGTTCCCATACTGTCCTCTAGCACTTGGTGTCTTGTGATCGCCCTACCTTGGGTCTGGCATCTAGAAGCTACTTCCATGGTCATCAATGTGAGGATGTGGGTGGCAGCACATGGGCTGCAGAGTGGAACTAGGTCAACCCTTGGTCTGGATAGCCAGGACCACCTGGCTGGCACCTGCACTGGGAGGACCCTGGCCATGTCCTTGGGTTCAGTAATTACAAAGGACCCTGCAGTGGGCAGCTCCATCCTGGCAGCTGCGGGCTTGCACTGGAGGCTGCCCTGGGCACAGTGCCCAGCCCAGACAAAAGGGGAGGTAGAGCCATGCACGCCGTCAGTGGGCCATTGTGAGACAGCACCACGGCAAGGCTGGGTGCTGGGCAGCGCTGCAGGGAGTGTCTGACTGGTCATGGGGTGTGCGCGTGGGTGCTGAGCAAGGGCTGTGCAGCTGTTACTGAGGAGGACCTACGTTCAGCCTGCATTAGAAGAAAAAAAGAAGGAACAGAGCCCAGAAGGAGTCCTGCAGGAGGAGCAGTTGGCTTGCTGGGCCCAGGGCATGGAGGTCAGGCACTGAGGAAAAGGAGCCCCCACAACACCCCAGGAGAGGCCAGCCATGTTCCCGGCTCCAAGGGTAGTACGTGTGTCGATGGAGACAGAGGACAGTGGGGCTCACCCGGCGAGCCCAGTTGATGAGGTCATCCAGCTTGGCCACCACATACTCGCCTCGGCTCTTGGGGAGTGTGGGGGGCTTCTGGACCACAGCTCCGACCTTGGATACAGCAGGCTGGGTGCTGGGCAAAGGGGACATGCAGTCATGGGAAGCATCAATGACACAGCCACAGGAGGCCACCCTTGCCCATGTCTAGAGGTGTCCCACCCGGGGTAGATGCTGGAGGTGGGGACCCAGGAGCAGTTGCAGGCAACATCCCTGGACGTGGCTGCAGGGCTCCCAGGGGACCAGGACGCGGTGACCAGAAGGCACCGAAGGCCAGGGTGGGGGCTCACCTGCTTGGGTCTGCCATGGCCAGACTCTGGTGCACACCTCGCGCCTGCATAGCTGCACCCACGTTGGAGCTGTGGAGGGCCAGGTGAGCAGCTGCCTGAGGCCTCTTCCGCTCATCACTCCCTGCCTGGGATGCCTCTCCCCTCTGCCCACGCCCCCACCCCTCGCATGCTCAGACTGAACAGCTTTTTCAAGTGCATGAGCCACCAGGAGCCTTAGGAAAGATGATGCTGGAAATAGCTAAGAAAGAAACCTGAGGCCAGCCCCACCCACCCCATGCTGGACTGACAGGACACAGGGAACTGTGGGGGATAGGTGCAGCTAGCTAGGTGGCTGTGCTTGCGCCAGCCTTGCATGACACCTTACAGGGGCAAACCAAGTGTGCTCTGAGGATGCCAGCCTGCCAGCCTCTGCCACCCTATGCTGATCCCACAGAGGGCTCTGCACACCTTTGCTGAGCACAGACACCAGCCCCACCCTGCCCCTGCTCACCGGTGACCCTCCCAAAGGCTCCCCTCCCCAAGAGAGGGGCCTGTTACACCCATGGCCGAGCCTCCCATGTGACGGGGGCAGCACTCACCGCAGGCCGAGGATCCGGATGCAAAGTGGGCCAGAAGCTGTGGAGGGAATAAGGTGGGCGTGGGGTGAGTGGTGCTCCCCGCTGGGCCCTGCCCCCACGTTACCTCTGCTGTCCCCTCCATTCTCTCAATCCCACTCAGGAAGTGATTGGTTAGAAAGGGTCTTAGAGAAAGTGACTGTGACTCTGCCTTGCTAAAGCCCCTGGAAGCCCCTGGAAGCACTCCGATCCCACAGCAAGGCTACTTCACCGTGCTCACCATGTCCTCAGGGTCTTGGCCTTGCTGTCCCCTCTGCTGTGAACACCCTGCGCACACACAGCCAGACCCTTCTCCTGAGGCCTCAGGCCAGGCGCCCACCAGCCACTCATGCCCTCTGGGCCCTGGCACCTTCCCTTCAGTGCACTCGGGCACCACTCAACTCCTGTGACACTGGACCTCCCTGTGACCACGTTTGGAAACCAGGTCTCTACAGAGACCTTGATTAACGGATAGGTGAGGTACCTAAGATAGGACCTGGAGTCCATATGATAAAAAAGGATCAGGCCACAGACAAGAGAGCAAAGACCATGGATGTCCCAGCAAGAAGACAGTGGCCACAAGCCAGGTCAGGACCTCAGGAGCAACCCAGACTGGGACACCTTGAGCAACTGGACTTCCAGCCCCCAGCACTGTGGGGAATGAGTTTCTACCAGTCAAGCCATTTACCGAGGTTCTCACAGCCTCTCCTGCAAGCCCCTCTTTGTGTCATCTTCTACCTTGTGCAGGCTACAAGTCTCCCAAGGACATGACAGTGGCCTACTTCCTGGCAAGCCTGAGTCTGGGCACAAAGACAGATTAGCTGCCTCTTCCCAGGCCTCAGTTTTCCTACTTGAAAACTTAGGGCCTTGGAAATACAGCAAAACAAACACCCTGCTGAGTATCACTGAATTTTTTTTGTTTGTTTTGTTTTTTTGTCTTTTTGAGACAGGGTCTCGCTATGCAATTCAGGCTGGCCTTGAGCTCACTTTTGTAGCCCCGGCTGGTCTCGAACTCGCACCGATCCTCCTGCTTCAGCCTCCCAAGTGCTGGGATTACAGGCGTGC
>PVJA010045208.1:0-15833 GCA_004027025.1 Myocastor coypus
TTTTCATGTGATTAAGGAAACTTAACTATACATGCATTAACTCATGATTATTAGTTGAAAGACAATACATTACAATATGTATATCTACATATTATTCATTGAGAGTTATACAATTTTATTTCATTAGTGCTTATATTTTAAGAGATAGCTTACATTAAGAATATAGGGCTGGGGAGATACCTCAGTGGCACAGAGCCTGCCTACAAATCGGAGGCCCCAAGATTGATTTCTAGTACAAAAAAAAAAAAAAAAAAAAGAGTGACAGTCAAGAATGTAACGATGAATCTTTGTTTTATTTTATTTTTCTCCTAAATGGAATTGAATCCAGGACCTTCACATTGAGCTACATTCCCTGCCATTTTTTATATTATTTAATCAGCATCTCATTCTCACTGAGTCGCCCTTGGATTTAAGATTCTCCAGCTTTATCTTCTCAGAGTACTAGGATTACAGGCAGAGGCTCCGTGTCTAGCTGAGGATACATTTATAAGAAGTGTAAACACTGGTAGAATTTACTGATAATTACTAATAACAAAATGAAGAAATCTCTGAGTTTTAAAAATCTAAAAGCAAATACATGCCAATAGTGCATAAGAGATTGTCTTATATTATTTTTGAAATTATTTAAAATGAAGTACTATAAGAATAATGTATTTATTTCAAAAACAATTTTCAGTAATTTTGAAGGAAGATCTGAGGTGTACTTCTCTAAATAACCACCAGATGGCTATATGGGCCCTTTTCTTGACTGAAAATTTAGTTTTATTTTTGTATATTGTTTTTGTTTCCTAGACAGAACTAAAGATTTAAGCAATTTTTATACAATTTCTATGGAATTTTGGAGTGGCTGAAGTATAATCAAATGATGGATGAATATATATATATATATATTATAAATATGCATATAGTTTTGATTTTTGTGCGGTGAAAGTTGTTGGAATTATTTGTAAAGAATCCTTAAATCACAGAACTCTAGAACATTGAACCATTTTGCTGTACTTCAGTGTAGACTCCTAAACTTACAGGTTAAGAGTTAGTGAAATAAAAGACATTTCCACTTCTCCATCAATTTGGACTTACTTCACTGGATAATTACAGGTTATGTACATTATTCAGATGGTATAAATACAGCATTAAGAGACAGCAAAACTACCTGTAAAACTGCTCTAAAAAGAAAAAAAAAGTTTCTTTGAATTATTCAGGAATTTATGTTTATCCATTTGGCATTCTGTTGAATCCATTTATATGGAAAAGTAGGCTAAATGAAACAATGTCTAAAACATTGTTAAAAATTGTACAATGAAGGGTCTCACTATGCAGCTCAGACTTGTAGTGACTGTCCTGTCTCAGCCTTCTCAATGCTGGGATTATGGGAATGTGCCACATTTTAGGCCTCTACAGCAGGCAGCATCAGGGATCAAATCCAGGTCCTTGAGCTTGCCAGGTAGGAGCTTAGATTGACAAGCTATCCTCCCTGCCCTAAAATGTTTCTGATGCTGAAACTTTATTAGCACAGTTTGCTCTGAAGTATAATTCTATTCAAAAATAATTACCTGTATGTACTATGAAAAATAACTAAAATAAAAGAACAATAACTGTTCAGTACTACTATTTAATGCAACTAATACTTAGAAATACTGACATAGTGTATAGTAATTTAGATCTCCATCATTCCTTTAAAAATAACATTCCTTCTTATATAATTCTGCAGTTTTACAGGAGAAAATAGTTGCTTGTTTTCAAAACTATAAAATTTTACTCATCATAAACAATTTGCATTTTTTCTTCAAAAACCCAAATACTTCACTGAGAATGTCAGAACCATCTTGCTTTAGCCCAACAGCACTAAGTGGACATAGAACTCGAGGTAGTACAGTGGAATGATTGCATAATGCCACTGTATAACGTGCTTCCACATTCACACTCAGAGATCATAACCTGTGACATATTTGTCTTCTATAGCTGACCCTCTCTTGATCTCAAGCATCTTTTCTCTGGGATGATGTAAAGAAAAAGAAAAGCTTGAGGATGGTAAGTTTTACTTAGTTCGTTCATGTGCTTTAGACATTTTAAATTTCTTCCCATCTGGAAGGGTCTGTGCTTCCCTTATTCTTCTTCATATGGTATTATTTGATGGAGGGCAAAGCACCCATCCTGTGGGTGGGAGTAAAGCTCCTCTGCTCAGCTGCTATTTTCTCAGTTGATGTTGTCTCCGTGCAGAGAAGCCTATGGCTTCATATAACCGGATATTCTACAATACTTCGCTCTGAAAATCATGATCTTCTAGGCTTTCCCTCATCCTCATATTCTCTTTAAACCCTACAGAATTTCTGAGTGCTTAGACCTGGGCCCAAAGGTTGTAGGGAACCTGCCTCCACTAATTTGACCCAGCACCTCTACAGACGCCTCTACTTTTGCTCTTCTTTTTTGAAACATGACATCCTGATGAGCAGAGAGAGTCTTTTTTCAGCTGTCAGACAGGAAGCAGGGTACAAAGGCAGGCTTTGTGTGCGAGATCCCCATCTTCTTCTCTGAAATTTACCATCTCATCAAAACATCGTATCGCTTCTCTCAGGGTTGACCTTGCCTCCCTTTTCAAATCTCTAATCTTATACCAACATTGAAAATTGGTCTTTTCCCTTTGAAATGCACACAATTTTCTTACATCCTTAGTCCCTTCTTTTATAGGTATTCCTGACAAGGCTTCCTCTTGCTTTGCTGTGGATGGTTTATGAACCAAAAAAAAAAAAAAAAAAAAAAAAAAAATTACTGCTTTCAATACTGCCTAATGTTTGAAATTAATCTCTCTGAAAAAATACATTGATTTCAGTTTCACAGTTGAACATTAACTTTTTTGGGACCAGTTTACCTTCTTTCTGTGATATAAAGAATTAAACGGTTGAGTGAGAGATGCATGGGAAAGTGGAACATACCGTGGAAAATCTCACAGGGATTTATTATCTCAAATAGACTATCAGTGTTTCATTAATTAAAGCTAAGTGGCAAAACTATCATCTTTAGTCACTGTACTGCCAAATTCTCAGCAGTAAAACTGCAGTCACATCAAATTTGTATTTGATTGCCCCTGTATCCTTTGCCTCACCACTTGACGAGGCAAAAGAACTGTCTGATGTAAAAGCATATTCGTCAACTCCACGTATTCATTCATTCATTCACTTGGTACTAGGTCACTATTTAAAAAGTGCCACAGTAGCCATCAAAGCACAGTTGTCTTCTCATCCTGAGCCAACCCTGTGTAGGACATAGAAGCTCCCAACATATTAAAAGCACAAAAGTGGGGCATCTCTTTGTGGTTAAGTTATATGATGGTGCAGCTAACTTGAGAAAATTCCTTGGGAAAGAAATTGATTCTGTTGCACTTATTACTTTTATAATCAGGAAAAAGGGCATCATAAAAAGACATGATTTTTACCGCACATTCGCTCAGAGTTTGGCAGCTCTAATTAAAAAGTGAATGTACTCAATGTCTTACAGAATAAAAGCCTTTTATAGCAAATAACCTTTTGATGGGGAAACCACACTGTTTGTACACCAAAAAGTAATTTTGAGGCTTATCTTGAGTTAATGCCAGGATAAATAGAAGTAGAGGCTTCTTGCTTTCCTTTTCTCTTTACTGAGGAATCAAAGCAGATCTATTTCAGTATCTTGCTTTTACAAATATTCTACTGTAAATTTTATGTAGTTTACAAGGACAAAATCCCTTCCAGTGACATTTTGGAACAAAAAGGAAAATTTCCAATCTATGGTTGTGTGGTGGGCTAGATTTTAACAATCTGTAGAGAAGAAATATTCTTGTGAGGGAAGCCAAATTTAATACTGCAGTGTTCCAGAGACTTGTCAACAGTTCATTTAAGGAAACATTAGGAAACATCTCACTCTTGAAATTTAATTTTGACCCATTTTATAAAAGTTGGAAAGCCTGATTGTTTATGTTTTAGCTAAGGAAAAAGTTTTGGGAAACCTGAGTTTATCTCCATAATTTCACATATAGATCTGAGGTTACATTAAAAGTAGGTTTATTTGGATAGAAATTTCTTACTGCATAGTTTTAAAGAACATTTTATTAATAAGTTGACAGGAAGAATTTCAACAACCACAAAAAATTCTTAATGTACAGCCATTTTCTGGACTTCTATCTTTTGACAAAGGATCATTTTTATTGTGATAATTAAGTCACAAAAGGATAGCTAACTTACAGATCCACATTTCTTATTATAAGAAACACTTCAATCAGATTTGCTGATGAGTATTCACAGATTAACTCAAAGTTTAAATAGTTCTTTATATTGTACTTTGTTTATGTCACTAAATATCTCATATTTCCTTACATTTATAAATCCATTCATGAGTTTTCATTTTATTTCATTCAGTTATTACAAGGGTACAGATCTTTTTAAGATTTATATTTCTTCTCATTCACTTTAGATGTATGTAGGTTATAAGAATTAAGTATTTTGAATAAGTTTACATAACTAAATGTAGAAACTGAAATACAGTGAAATGAAAGACTGCTGGTCAAAAAGCCTTACAAGTACCTTATTTTGCCTTTCATATAAATATACCTCTCATTTATTCATTTTTTTCTTAGTAGTATTGAGAATGCTAAGGGATCATAATAATTTCAATTAATTAGTCAAGTGGCTTTTAAGTACCTCTTTGGGTTGAACTACAGTTTTTCTCCTATTAATGACATCTCTAGGCAGGGAAAGCAAGGTCCTGAGGATTAGAAATGTATCCAATTGTGTGCAAGTTGAATTTTCTCATTTATAGAAATACTTGCCATATGTTAACTACTCAATAAATATCGGCTGAGGAGCCAGGGAGATAGCTCCGTGGCATGAATGCCTGCTTGGCAAGTTCAAGGTTGTGAGTTCAAACCTCGGTCCCACCAAAAACCAAAATGGAGAAATCAGTAAATACCAGTTGAGTGAATTAATGAATAAGGAGAGAAGTGACAGGCTGCATCTTTATATGGAAAAAGTGACAGTACTAGTGTTTGTTTTCTCTGATTTCTTCTTGTAAGCATAGTGGTGAGTTGTAGAACAGAAGCAGAGACTTGTTTTATTATTTTCGAAGAAGTATGCTTTCAAGATTGGGACCTTTCTGGTCCTTCCTCAGTTCATAGTAGATTTCGCGATATTCAGAATCAAAAAACAGTGAGGACTGTTTTAACATGTACTAAACAGAAAAAGGAGTCTCCATACTGATTTCCAAGATTTGTACTAATGGTGTTTAGACAAGATATCACGTCTGCATCTTGTACTCTGAATAACTGCTATGAAGACAAAAATGTGCAATGTATTAATTGTTGTAACTGTCCTGCTAACCTGTGTTGAAACTGTCTCATTGCTATTTCTTTCTCATTAAAATTAATTAAAAAATAAAATAAACCACACACACAAAAAAAGAAATAGAAAGAAGCGTCTCATGATTAACTGTTCTACAGGCTGCAGTGCCTCACATAGTAGTTCATGAAAAACTCAAGAATTAAGGAAATAAATTGTTACACTTTAGATATATAATCATGTATAATTGATGACTAAAATTTCATTTTCAGTTATTCTTTAGTTGTTTATTTCTTAAAATCTTTATTACTTTCACTTGACATTTTCCTTTTTCGTTTTTATGTTGCTTACAACTCAATATGTATGAATGGTTGTTTATACTGCTTACTTATTCTTCTCAGTTTCTCCTTTCCCTATATGCTTTTAATTATTTTTTTAAGGCAAGTAAGCAAGTCTTTAATTACATCAGTCTCTTGTTTTTCTCGAACTTCTTACTCACCATAGAGGGAGTCATAGAAGAAAGTGCAGACATAGCTGTCAACAGGCTCACAGGTGACTTTGAGACATAGTTGTATTTGAGAGAAAATTGTAGTAAAACAAATAATATCCATTATGTAAGCAGGGTCTTCTACATCTTTTGCAGATTAGATCCATCCTTTTATCACTGCAGAATATATAGCCAATGATGCAGACATCCAGGTTCCAGTTGTTTTTTTTTTTTTTTAATTTTTTTAGGGAAGGGTATACAGGTGTTCAGGGTTTCACTACTAGGTTGGACTCATAGTGATACTCCTGTTTACAGCCTGCCAAGAGCTGGGATTACAGGCGCTTGCCACCACGCCCAGTCCCAATTGCTGCCTAAGTATGCACCATGGGTGGGGTCTGCACAGCAGGCTTGGGGATCAAAGGAATGAGGAAAGAACCAAAACACCTGACCCCTGCTCCTCAGGCACTGTAATCTGCTGAGCTATTCGGCCAGCCCGACATACGGGTAAACAAGCAAGTGCAAGGCCAGTGACCAAGGCTCTGATGGAGCAAGTAGGAGAAGCAGAGTATGCTGTGGGGCTGTGAAGAGCAAACTCTCCTGGGCATACGAACCAGGAGTTAGAGATGGTATCTCAGTAAAGGTGAAACTTACACTAAAGTTAGGGTCAATGATAAGATTGTCAGGCTAACTATGACGCAAAATGAAAGGCAATCTTAGCTTCAAACCTAAAAATTAGATAAATTTAACAATGCTGAATTCAGGCCTGTGTGTTGAATTCATCAAAAAGTGACTTTGTATGTAGTGTGTTCATGGAGATTGTCATGGCTTTATCTAGATGTCCTCCAAAGCCTCATGCAATCATAGGTGAGGCTTTGAAGAGGCAGGGGGATCTAAAATATGTGATTCCAGGGTGGAGAGTGTAATGCTGAAATTAAGGGTGTCACACCACAGGCGTGGGAGCACTGCCTTCTAGAGTATCCTGGCTAGCAAACTGTGGAGGACCACCTGGGTAACTCCTCTAAGGAGGAACAATTATCTCCATCTTGGCTGAAGCTCACTCTACTTCTGTCTACTGAGGTGTGCAGAGCTGGCCATAACTTTTCTTTCTCCTTTCAGTTGGCTTTAAGCAATTCAAATCCCATCAGTTGAGGTGCTCACATGTAGTCTTTGAAGCCAGTACACCAAGGAGTTGCTTCGCCACCCCTCTAGCTTCCAAATGAACCGAAGTGAGCTGGGGCAGAATAGAAAGTTGTGATGCTATCAGTATTGAGCCTCACTTTGACTTCCCAGAGCATAAAAGATTACATATCACAGCTAAGTCTAGGAACCCAAAACATGAGGTGCTACCTCAGCTGTGCTATGTAGATTACTCTTTCCACATACTCTTCTGTCTGCATATTGCAGAGGCAATTTTAGCCTTGCTTACAGCACTCACCTACTTCCTGCCACTCTCACAGTTGTTCACCATTAAGCCACTCCCTTTCTTCACAAATTTTCAAATCCTGGGTTCAGCCCTAGGTCAAGGCTTTTCCTCCAGTCATCTTTCTGGCTGGATTTGGGAACCGGGAACAACCCACACCTACAAATATTCCTGAGTGTCTATTTGCTCTGTGGGTTGCACTGAAAGAGGTAGATTGGAATTAACTCACTAGACTTCCATCAACTTTTCCATGGAATTACAAAACTTCCTGGGCCACAGTGAAGATTGGAAAGGGCTCTCTACAGAATATACATGACAGAAAGAAGGCTTGCTACTGCTGCTGCCTTCTGCCTGCCCTGCATTCCACAGGCAGTTTCTCCTCTGCAATACATCTTTCCTATTCTACCCTGTCCTAGAGCCGACTGGCTATGCACTGAAACCTCTGAGAACTGTGATCTGAAACACACCTTTATCCCTTTACATTTGAGTGCTGGATATCTTGTCTCAGCACAATAAAAGTGACTAAAGCAGCACTATACTAATATAAACTATTTTGTGAATTCAAAATGAGATTATTTCTATCAACACCAAGAACTTAGAATAAGTAAAATCTTTGGTAATGTGAAAATGTCATTTAAACACCAGACTTACCAGGTAACTGGAAATTTGTATAATCTATTCTATAATATTTTATTTTATTTTCAGGACTGGGGATTGAATTCAAGCCTGTGTGCTTTCCAGGCAAGTGTTTATTCTACTGAACTATTTCCTTGGCCCTATTCTATAATGTAAAAATAAAAATGGTAATAATTCTTCAGCATGATATCAAAACCACAAGCAAATCATTAAAACAAAAAAATCTTTATTTCTTTGTGATGAAATTTAGTTTTTCACAAGTGAAGTAAGTCAGAACCACATGTGCAAACATTATGTTGTCTTATTAGCATAAAAGCATAAAAGGTGCAACAGATACTGTGAAACAGAAAGCATTTATTCAGTGGGAAGAAAAAACTGGGATAATGAAAAGCACAAAATAAAGAAGAGAAAAATTTATATTTATGTATATATGCAGGACACTTTGGATAATTGTACTACTGATTTCAGCTGCTCTATTGAAAGGAGCAGTTAACCTTTAATTTTCTTCTCCTTTTTAATTACTTATAACTTTTTAATCTATTTTGCATGCTTATATCAGGCAATTTAAACAACTAGTTTGAAGACAACATTACGCAATGTAACAACCATGGTTGAATTCCTATCATATTTTTAGTGAAATTCTATATCATTTCTTGTGTTTATTTTTTATTTTATTTACTATTTTTTATTCTTTTAAAAATACAAAATAAAGAGGGACATGGACTAGGTGAAGGAGGGAAGGGGCCTTCAGGCAGAGACATGGATTTAGGTGCTGTTACCCAACGCTCAACATTACATGCCAAACCCGGTGGACCTGTTCTCGATATGGGACTGCTGGATTTCAAGCAAATGCAGAGTGTCCTGATCATGTGACATGCTGCATGGGATTGTTAGCGGTCCTGAGGTCTACAGAAGTTCACCATAAGAGTCACGGGCACAGCGTCATACAATCCTGAGGAAGACAATGACATGAAGTCAATCGATCCTTTGGGAGAAATATTGGCACTGTCATGGGAGGATCACGCCATGCGCCTGGCCAATGTAGGAGCAGGAGCTGCAGAGAGAGCTTATGGGCATCAGCAAGAGGGAAGCAGTGGATTTACAGTAAGATGCCTTTGTGGTTATTGGAGGGATGCCAGGCTCAGCAGTGAGAAACTTTCACTGTCTGTAATAGACGAAGTAACTGTTTTAGGGGACTGTTTCCATCATTTTGGCTTATTAACAACTTCCCACTGCACTACATGGTGTACTGTCAAAGCACCAGTGGCCAATACCAAAAGGCAACCATAGAAGTTTACTACCAGAAACTTTCTAAGACTTTTGTGGAGCTTACAAGACAGGCTTTCTGCAGTGGAGATGAAGACAGGTCCCTTAAAGTTGACTGTGCAAATGGCATAGGGGCTTTGAAGCTAAAGGAGATGCAACGCTGCTTCTCACAGGGACTGTCCATTCAGCTGTTTAACGATGGGACCAAAGAGAAGCTCAACAGCTTGTGTGGGGATGATTTCGTGGAAAGCCACCAGGAACCTCAAGGGAGAATGAAAACGAAGTCTAATGAAAGATGCTGTTCCTTTGACCGGGATGTGTATTACTATTGGGATGCCGGTGGCCAGTTTCACCTCATAGACTGAGACAAGATAGCAACATTAATTAGCAGCTTCCTTAAAGATCTCCCAGTGGAGACTGGATAAAATTTCAATATTGGTGTTGTACAAACTGCATAAGCAAATGAAAGTTCAACATGGTATCTTCAAGAAGGTATAAAGGCACCTGTGTACTGCACTCAAACTGATGTGAAACATTTACATCACAAGGCTCAAGAGTTTGACACTGGAGTTTATTTTGAAGCAAATGGACATGGAATAGCTTGGTTTAGTAAAGCTGTGGAAATGAAAATAAAACAACTCACAAAATAGTTAGAAGATAATAAAGGAAAAGCTGCTAAGATACTTGAAAACATCATTGACTTGTTTAAACAGGCTGCTGGTGATACCATCTCAGACATGCTGGTGACCAAGGTGATCCTGGTGCTGAAGGGCCTCACAGTCAAGCAGTGGGACGCACGCTACAGGGATCTTCCCAAGGCAACTCGAAGTGAAGGTTGCAGACAGAAGAGTTATTAGCACCACAGATGCTGAGAGGTAGATGGTTACACCGCCTGGACTGCAGGAGGTGATTGGCGGTCTGGTGAAGATGTACAAGCTCTCCAGGGCTTTCGTCCAGCCCTCAGGTACAGAGGATGTGATCTGAGTGTATGCAGAAGTGGACTCACGAGAAGATCCAGACAGTCTCACATGAGAAGTCAGCCTGGCTGTGTTTCAGCTGGCTGGAGGGACTGGAGAAAGACTTGTGCCAGGTCTCTGTGGATAACTTTTATCTTCTGAAAACTAGATTTTTAAAAAGCTTTTATGAAACTGTAATGACATTTATAATCATGTTTACATGCACCTTATTAGATTATTTCTAATCTATTTTTGATAAACACTACTAGAATTTTTCTTTTTTTAGGCGCCCACTGGGTAAGGGCCCTCGGCCCATCTCCCCCTCTTATTCGGCTCCTCCTGCTCGACTTCCAGTCCCTAGGCCATCTGTCCCGCATGCCTGCCAGGTAAGGACCCTCGGCCTTCCTCCTTTTTTCTTTCGGCTCCTCCTGCCCGAGCTACAGTCCTGAACCCATCTGGCATCTCATCTGGGAAACCATCTGGCACACGAACCTACCAGGACTCCTCAACTCCAGAGCTCCAACTCCACCCACAGTCCCAACCCACAGGGCCTCACAGCAGCCAGCAGCTTGAGCTCTGACATGAAGCCAGGTACTTCTGGAGGGGAACCAAATTGGGCCATCCAGACTAAACTTCCATAGACGCTAACAGCATAACTTTACCAAAGTGCAGAGATCACTTCCATACAAAATGATAATGACAAGGAGTAAGATACAATCTCAGGGCCCAAGCCCACCCAAATCAAATACAGGAGACACTACTATGGATGAAAATGGGAATCATGCAGATGAAACCTCTGAATTGGTAGCATCTGAGATAAACAGATAACTGCAGAAATGTATAGAGCAACTCAGATCAGAGATAACATCTGAACTAAAAAAAGAAATGCATGAAGTGGAAAAATAACTGGAGAATCCCACAGAGGAAACCAGAGCAGAAATAATATCTGAAGCTAAGAAAGACAAGTCTAAATTAATAGCATCCAAAGTAGGGGAACAACTACAGAAAGGTAGAGAGGAGAACAGAACAGAAATAATCTCTGAACTAGAGAGAGAAAGGATAATAATGAGAGACTTCAATACTACTAAAGAAGACATTGATAAAAACTTAGAGGAGAATAAAAAAATGACGGATTCCCTGATGGAGCAGTATAAGAAAGAAATAGATCGCATGAAACAGTTTCAAAGAGATATACAAGAAAATAAACTCTTAATCACAAGTTGGCAAAACCGTATGAATGAAAGTGAAGATAAAGTTTCAGATCTTAAAGACACAGTCGCAGCTAGTAAAAAAGTAAGAAAGGATCTCTTAAAAACAACTGGGATGCAGGAAAAAATAATTCAACATCTGCAAGATGATGCAAAAATGAACAATGAGAGATTAATAGGAATCAATGAGAAAGAAGGACCCAATACAAACTATATAAAAAGAATGTGGACAGAACGAATAGCAGAAAACTCCTCAAATATGAGAAAGCAATTGCACATTCAGGTAACTGAAGCATACAGAATTTCAAATAACATCAACCTGACTAAAAACACACTCAGATATATAATAGTCAAGATACCAGAAATCCAGCTGAAGAATAATATACTAAAAGCTGCTAGAGAAAAGAAACAGATCACATTTAAAGCAAAACCCATCAGAATAATGGCAGATTTCCCTTCACAAACCATAAAATCAAGAAGAGCATGGAGCAGAGTGCTTCAAGTCTTTTATGAAAACAAATTTCAGCCCAGACTACTACACCCGCAAAACTCTCCTTCAAGTATGAGGGACAAGTGAAATATTTCTATGACAAGGAACAACTAAAGAATTTCATGACGTCAAAGCCAGCACTACACAGTATTCTAACAAATATTTTAGACAGGGATGAAAATGACCCGAATTCAATGAATGAGAACAGAAAGATCCTGCCAAATAGAGTAACCAACTAAACATAGGAGAAAAAGTGGTAAATGGTAGCAAATAAAAGTCATGTCAATCATAAGTCAATACATTTTAATTATAACCATCAATGTAAATGGACTCAGTTCTCTAATTAAAAGAAATAGATTTGCAGAATGGATAAGGAAACAAAGCCCAATAATATGCTGTAAACAAGAAACACACTTAACTCATAAAGAAACTCATAGGCTTAATGTTAAAGGTTGGAAAACAATACTACATGCACCAGCACCTAAAAAAAAAAAAGCAGGGGTAGCAATCCTGTTTGCAGACAGTGTAAACTTCAAACCAAGGTTGATCAAATGAAATAAAGAAGGCCACTACATATTGGTTACGGGAAAAATTCATGATGAAGAGGTTACACTCATAAATATGTATGCACCCAACACAGAAGAAGCAAATTATATAAAACAAACTTTAATGGACCTGAAAAATCTCATATCCAATACACAGTCTTAATAGGAGACCTCAACACCCCATTTTCTGAAAAACATAGGTCAAGCAGACAAAAAATAAGCAGAGAAGTAGTAAAACTGAACCAGCACTTGAAACAACTGGATTTAGTGGACATACACAGAGTGTTCCTTGCAACCACTTCAGAATACACATTTTGGGAACTGGGGAGATAGCTCTGTGGCACAAGTGCTTGCTTGGCAAGTGCAAGGTCGTGAGTTTGAACTCTGGTCCTGAAAGAAAGAAAGAAAGAAAGAAAGAAAGAAAGAAAGAAAGAAAGAAAGAAAGAAAGAAAGAAAACACATTTTTGTCAGCTGCACATGGTACCTTTTCTACGGTAGATCACATATTAACCCATAGATCATGCTTAAGTATATGCAAGAAAAGAGAAATTATCCAACGTACACTATCTTACCACAATACAATGAAATTGGAAATGAATGACAATAGAAACCACAAGAGCTCCAGAAATACATGAAAATTAAACAACACTCTTCTCAGCAACCAGCGGGTTACAGATTAAATTAAACAATATTTACAATTTAATGAAAATTCAAACACAACCGACAGGAATTTATGGGATGCAATGAAAGCAGTTCTTAGAGGAAAAATTATAGCTCTGAATTCACACATCAAGAAAACAGAATGGGAATAAATAAATACTCTCCTGGAGCACCTTAACTGACTAGAAATGGAAGAGCAAACAAAATCAAAAGCCCAAAGTTGGGAGGAAATTGTAAAGATTAAGGCAGAAATTAATTCAATTGAGACAAAGAAAACAATACAAAAAATTAATGAATCAAAATGCTGGTTCTTTAAAAGATGAAATTAAATTGATAGGCCCCTCACTAAGTTCATCAAAAAGAGACAAGAAAGGCCTCAAATTCAAGCAATAAGGAATGAGAAGTGTGAAATTACTGCAGACTCAGCAGATGTTCAGCGGATCATAAAAAGCTACCTTGAAAATCTTTACTCTCACAGAACTGAAGACACAGATGAAATGGACAGATTCCTAGAAAAGTATAAATTACCAAAATTCAATCAAGAAGATATAAGGAATCTCAACCCAATAACAGTCAATGAAATACAAAATATAATAAAAAGCTTACCAATAAGAAAAGTCCAGCACCTGTTGGATTCACCACTGCGTTCTACAAGAAATTTCTAGAAGACAATACCAATACTCTTCAAACTCTTCAATGAAAAGGAAAAGGAAGCAATCCTTCCAAAATCATTCCTAGAGGCAAGTATTATACTAATACCAAAACCAGAGAAAGATGCAACTGAAAAAGAGAACTATAGGCCAATTTCTCTGATGAACATAGATGCAAAAATCCTCAATAAAATGCTTGCCACTAGAATGCAACAAATCATCAAGAAGATTATACACCATGAAAAGGTAAGATTTATCCCAGGGATGCAAGGATGGTTCAATATACTGAAATGTATGAATGTGATAAACTATATCAACAGAGCCAAAACAAAAATTCACATAATTGTCTCAATTGATTCAGGAAAGAATTTTGACACAGTTCAACACTCATTCATCTTCAAAGTCCTACAGAAAATTGGAATAGAGGGCCTGTACTTCAACCTGATAAAGGCCATCTATGTCAATCCAACAGCTAACATAATCCTAAATGGGGAAAAACTGAAGTCTTTTACTCGCAAATCTGATGTAAGACAAGGATGTCCTCTATCAACACTCCTAATCAACATAGTTCAGGAATAATTACCTAGAGCCACTAGACAAGGGAGAGAAATAAAAGGAATAAGAATAGGTAAACAAAAAGTAAAACTATCATTATTTGCAGATGACACAATATTCTACTTCGAAGACCCCAAGACTCCACCAAGGAGCTACTAGAATTAATACACAAATTCAACAGCATAGCTGGCTACAAAGTCATCACACAAAATTCAATAACATTCCGCTGCACAGACACCAAACACGTTGAGAGAGAAATTAGAGAGATAATACATTTTATGATAGCACCAAAGAAAATGAAATACTTAGGAATTAACCTAAGTAAGGAAGTAAAGGAACTTTTCAAAGAAAACTACAATACTCTGAAAAAAGAGATCCTAGAAGATTTCAGAAAATGGAAAGATATTCCCTGCTCCTGGATAGAAAGAACAACATTGTGAAGATGGCCATACTCCCTAAATTGTTCTACAGGTTGAATGCAATACTCATCAAAATACCATTAACATACCTCACAAACCTGGAGAAATCATTCCAAAAATTTATTTGCAACCAAAAAAAAAAAGACCCAGAGTTGCAAAGACAATCCTGGGCAACAAAGGTAAGGCAGGAAGCATTACAATTCCAGACCTAAAGTTATATTACAGAGCTACTATGATAAAATCAGAATGGTATTGGCAAAAAATAGACCTGAGGATCAGTGGAATAGATTAGAAGATACAGAAGTAAATACAAACACACTGAGCCATCTTATCTTCAATAAAGGGGCCAAACATGCTTACTGGAAGAAAGATAGCCTTTTTAACAAATGATGCATGAAAAACTGCCTTCTGTATGCTGAAAACTAAGACTTGACCCAAGTCTATCACCACGCACTAAACTAAAGTCAAAATAGAATAAATACTTAAATATTAAAAGAGAAACATTGAAATCGCACCACTGGGAGCTGAGCCTGCGCACCTGCCGCGGGTAAGGTTCCTGCGCCCCTCTGCCCCGCCTCTGCGTTCCCGCGACTAACTTCCTGTTCCAGCCCAGACCCAAATCGCTCCGCTGGGAGCTGAGCCTGCGCGCCCGCCTCGGGTAAGCTCCCTGCGCCCCTCTGCCCCACCTCTGCGTTCCCGCGACTAACTTCCTGTTCCAGCCCAGACGCAAATTACACAGCTGGGAGCTAAGCCTGCGCGCCCGCCGCGGGTAAGTTTCCTGTGCCCCTCTGCCCCGCCTCTGCGTTCCCGCGAATAACTCCCTGTTCCAGCCCAGACCCAAATCGCACCGCTGGCTGGGTCAGGATCCTTGGCCTGCCTTCCCTTTCCCCGCACCCGCCCCCTTTTTTTTTTAACCCCTCCAGCCCAAGCTCCAGCACCAAACCCATCAAATAGCCCGTTTGGCAACCGATCTGGTCCACGAGCCTACCAGGACTACTCAATCCCAAAGCTCCACCTCCACCTACAGACCACATCGGCCAGGATTCACAAAAGCTAGCAGCCAGAGCCCCAACACAAGAGTCAGGAACCTCTGTAGAAGAACCACCTTGGAGTCTCCAGAACAAACGCCCATAGACACAGCATAACACCACCAAAGTGCAGAGGTCGCTTCCATACAAAATGATAACAACAAGGAGTAGGAGGCAATCTCAGGACCCGTGCCCACCCAAACCAAA